>CAJPEV010000306.1:3671-142934 GCA_905338385.1 Darwinula stevensoni | reverse complement strand
ACAATAAATCATTTTCCAACGGAGACTACCGCTGGTACGTCTCGTGAAGCACAGGTCAATACTTTAAGTAACAATGCGCCATCAGCAGCATCCAACCTCTTAATGGATACGACGGTCGCAGTGATAGATACCTCTTCCTCTCAAACTCAGACCGAAACGGAAGCGCTTGTTACCACAGCTAACCAACCAATCTCATCGCCATCCTCTGTGACAGATACTTCGGCACAGACGACGGCTTTGCCTAACACTTCAACAAAACAGAATCATACTGCCTCAGTTACACCGTCACAGATGATTGAGTTACCATTATCCCAAACAACACTTGGACGTGCTGCGTTGGCTTATCAAGCACCGCATCCAGGGCAAGATGGCGTATATTTATTGACGACAGGAATTAATGCGTTTACGGCTCGAGCGGCTATGATTCGAAGCGCAGAAAAGTTTGTGAATGCGCAATATTATATTTGGGATGGTGATACTACAGGGATGTTGATGATGCAAGAGCTGTGGAACGCTGCCGAACGAGGGGTAAAAATAAAACTTTTGTTGGACGATAATAATACTTCAGGGATGGATGACTATATTCGAGCGATGCAAGCCCATTCCAATATTGAAGTAAAAGTATTTAATCCATTGAAAATACGAAGCCCAAGATGGGTCAATTACTTAATGGAGCCGTTGCGTCTGAATCATCGGATGCATAATAAATCACTAGCAGTGGATGGTGCACTGATGGTTGTAGGAGGGCGTAATGTTGCTGATGATTATTTTGACGGGGGAGCAGATACTTTATTTATTGACCTCGATACCTTAATAACAGGGCCAGCGATACAAAAAGTTGTACAAGAATTTGAGACCTATTGGAACGATGCAAGTGCTTATGCCGTGCTGCGTTTAATGGAGCCTGCGACGCCAGAACAAACGCAAAAATTACTCAATAAATTTTCGGAAGTAGGTGGTTCTTCTGAGGGCCGTACTTACATTAGTGCAGTACAACAAAGTCAACTGATTGAATTATTAAAAACACAAAAGCTGCCAGTGACTTGGACAAAATCAAAAGTCATGTATGACCCTCCCAGCAAGGTCTTGCAGCATGTGCAAGAAAATGAGTTGTTGATTGGTCAGCTACAAGGTTCACTTATGAATGCAACAGATCATGTTGATATAGCTTCGGCTTATTTTATTCCTGGTAAAAAAGGGGCTGAAATTTTAGCTTCTTTACCTGCTAAAGGAGTTCGCACGCGAATTTTAACAAATTCTTTGGCTGCAACTGACGTGCCTGCGGTTCTAGCGGGATATGCAAAATATCGGAAAACACTTCTGAAAGGAGGAGTGGAACTTTATGAGCTTAAACCTGACCCATCAGCAAAAGTAGTACACAACAATGTTTTAATGGGACTGTTTAAAGGAAGCTCCTCAGCGAGTTTGCATGCAAAAACGTTCTTGATTGATAACAAAGAAATTTTTGTAGGTTCTTTTAATCTGGATCCACGTTCAGCACATCTCAATACTGAAATGGGTGTATTGATGGAAAGCCCTGAACTTGCTACTCAAATTCATGATGGCTTTACTAAAGTGGTGGCAAGTACGGCATACAAAGTGACTTTAGAAAATGACCAAATGGTTTGGCGTGACACGACTACCGATGGTAATGTCATCACTTATGAACATGACCCCAATACGACTGGACTTAAACGTCTAGTGGTTAAACTTTTGGCATTACTGCCCATAGAGTGGTTACTATAATTTGACTGTAATTCCAATTCTAAATAGAACGTACAATTTGACTTAGAATTGGAATTGCTAGCTGTTTTGCGTTCCAGAGAAGTTAATAACCATACGTTTACTTACTCCCAAATTTCATAAGGTATCAGGAAAAACAAATGAAACCTGATCCTATCAATTTTTTTCAATTTTCTTGCTGCTGCAAAGCCCACAGTGTCGCATATTGTCCCCCTTTGGCTAGCAACTCGTCATGCGTACCTGTTTCAAGGATACGTCCATCTTGCATCACGATGATTTTATGGGCATTAACAATTGTCGATAAACGATGTGCGATGACCAAGCTCGTACGACCGCGCATTGCTTGGAGCATTTCGTCTTGGATGGCGCGTTCAGTCGCAGAATCCAGACTGGAAGTTGCCTCGTCGAAAACCAAAATAGCTGGGTTTTTAAGCAGTGTTCTGGCAATAGCAATCCGTTGTTTTTCACCACCTGAAAGCTTCAAACCTCGCTCACCTACCATAGTTTCGTAACCTTTTGGTAGTTTTTCTATTAGATCATGAATTTGTGCAGCTTTTGCGGCTTGTTCAACTTCGTGATGACTCGCTAATGGCCGTCCGTATGCGATGTTGTAATAAATGGTATCATTAAATAACACAGTATCTTGGGGCACTATACCGATGTGAGTACGCACTGACTGCTGTTTAACCTGTTGAATATTTTGTCCATCAATCAGGATTTCCCCTGACTGCACATCAAAAAAACGGAATAATAATCGACCAAGGGTGGATTTACCGGAACCAGAGCTACCTACGACAGCAACAATTTGTCCAGCAGGAATGGTAAAACTCACATCTTTTAGGATGGGGCGCTCTGCTTCATACGCAAAATTGACGTGTTTAAATTCGACAGCACCTTGTTGTATCTTCAAAACTGGTGCATTTAGCTCATCTTTAACTTCGATATTTTCCCCCAACAAATTAAACATGCGTTCCAAATCTGTTAAGGCTTGACGGATTTCACGGTATAACATGCCCAAAAAGTTTAAGGGCATATAGAGTTGCAACAATAAACCATTAATCAAGACAAAATCACCAATTGTACGCGAGTGATCACTCACCTCAGTGGCAATTTTCCATAAAATCAAGGTGGTGGCCGTTGCTAAAATCAGTTGTTGGCCCAAATTTAAAACTGACAAAGACATGACCGTTTTGATAGAGGCCGTTTGCCACTGTGCCTGCTGATCATCGTAACGTTTGGCCTCAAAGGCTTCATTGTTAAAATATTTAACCGTTTCATAATTTAACAAACTATCGACTGCTTGTGTGCCAACTTTTGAATCAATTTCATTCATCTGCCGACGCAGCTTATTTCTCCACTCGGTCACACTGATGGTAAATGTTAAATAGGCCACAATTGCAGCTAATGTTATAAATGCGTAAAAAGCTCCGTAAGCCACTCCAAGGTAAGTAAGCGCTAACAAAACCTCCACAATTGTAGGAATCATTGAGTAAAGTGTGTATGAAACCAAAGAACCAACAGCTCCCGTGCCGCGTTCCATATCCCGAGTAACAGAACCTGTTTTACGCGCCAAGTGAAAACGTAAACTCAGCTTATGGAGATGTTCAAACACTTCAACCGACAACACACGAACCGCATGATGGGTAACTTTGGTAAAGACGATTTGACGCAACTCTGTAAATAACGTATTGGAAAACCGTAACAAACCATACATGACCAACAAGGCTACTGGAACAACCACTATCCCAGGTGCGTTAAGCGTATCGACAATTTGCTTTAAAATCAACGGCACGCCTAGGTTAGCGACCTTGGCAGCCACTAATAGAACAATTGCAAAGATAAAGCGTCCCTTATAGAGCCACAAATAAGGCATAAGCTTTTTAATCACAGCCATCGGACTTTCCAAGGTGTGATGAGCAGGAAGGGGGCCAGAAGATGAGCGGTGGCGCATAACGTTCTAATTAAGTTAAGATATTTAATCGATGATGAGATGCCAGCATGACCGCACATCATACCATTGATTCTTCATCACTATCCATTTCAAATCTGAGTACTTCATTAAGTCTATTTAATTTGTGGTGCAAAACACATGGAGAATTAAAATCTCGCAAACCAGATCACTGAGAATATGCCTTCCTACCAGTCGTAAAACATCGACAAAGTATTATACAATCACGGTTTTACCATTTTAAAAGCATAGCGTTTATGATACATCCTTCAAGTCGCGCCTATCGAATTTTTGTGATTACGATGCTTGGCCTCCTCTCTGGCTTGCCACTTGCCCTAACCACCAGTGCCATGCAAGCTTGGCTAACCACTGATGGTATCGATTTGAAAACCATCGGGTTTTTATCATTAGTGGGCTTGCCTTATGTGCTCAAGTTCTTATGGGCTCCACTGATGGATCGTTTTGATTTGCCTTTTTTAGGAAGGCGGCGTGGTTGGATCGTCTTGATGCAATTCTTATTAGCGGTCACAATTTTTGCCTTTTCTAGGCTCACTTATGCTGAAAATGCTGGGCTGTATGCCATCGTTGCAACGTTGATTGCTTTTTTATCCGCTTCTCAAGATGTTGTGATTGATGCCTATCGAACCGATTTATTGCCAGACCATGAAAAAGGGCTTGGAGCTTCCTATGCCACGCTAGGTTATCGACTTGGCATGATTGTTTCGGGAACCATTGGTTTTATTTGGGCAGACGCATGGAAAAATTGGCATGAAGTCTACGCAGCGATGGCTTTAATGATGTTGGCGGGCAGCCTATTTTCTCTGTTAGCGTTACCCAAAGTTGCCGATGTACATGTTGATTATGGTCAACACAGTGTTTGGAACGACCTATTTGGTTTTGCAGCGATGATTGCTGTTGTTATGATTTCTTCTAAACTCATTAGTATGTTAGCGGCTACTATCGGTTTTGATGCTAACGTTGAAACCTTAAGCAAAAATCAGAAAAACTGGATTGACTTAGGCGTATTGTTATTACAAATTGCCGTTGCTGTGCCATTGTCGATGTGGGTGGCTAAAAAAATGAATTTTAAGGCTCTAACGCTCTCCTTGGAAAGCTATTTTAGTATGCCTTATGCCAGTGCCATCTTAGCCTTCATTATTTTGTACAAACTGAGCGACACATTTGCTGGCAGTTTAACCACACCCTTCCTACAAAAAGGCATGGGCTATGGCTTGGCAGAAATTGGTTTTACCTATAAGGCTGTGGGTATGTGGTTGTCAATTCTTGGTGCAATCTTAGGTGGTATGATTTTAGCGCGCATTGGTCTTTTTAAGTCTTTGTTATTTTTTGGTATTTTACAAGTCGTCTCAAATTTTGGTTTTTGGTATTTGTCCGTGATGGGAAAAGGGGCTTGGGGTGGTATTCACATTGATGCTTTTGACTGGAAAATCATCGCCTTAAAAGAAGGCGGCACATTAGATTATTTACTCATGGCAGTCGTTGCTGTCGAACAATTAGCAGGTGGTATGGGTACAGCTGCTTTTGTGGCCTTTTTAATGACCCTTGCCAAACGTGAATTTAGTGCCACCCAATTTGCCTTGTTATCAGCACTGGCAGGCTTTGGTCGCACCATGGTCGGACCTTTTGCTGGCGTTTTATCAGAACAAATGGGCTGGCCATCCTTTTTTGTTTTATCTTGCATCTTAGGCATTCCGGGACTTGCGATGCTATTTTGGGTTAAAAACGCATTTTTGACGCTAGGGCAAGATGATCAACAGCAAAAGACACAAAACGTCTAGCCAATGGATCGTTCGGTGCTATCCTAAAACTTAAGAGAGGAACAAATGAATTTTTCTGGCAAAGTAGCTATCGTGACTGGAGGTGCTTCGGGCATAGGTTTGGCACTCGTCAAACAACTCCAACAAGCAGGTGCGATCGTTTATGCTTGTGACATAGATGAAAAAGCCCTATTAACACTAGCGCAATCTCAGCCCTTCATCAAAACTCGTCTATTAGATGTTACCGATGCCACTGCTGTTGAGCAAACATGGAATGACATTGCACAAAAAGAACAGCGTTTGGACTATGTTTTTAATAATGCGGGCATTGTATCTGCTGGAGAAACTCAAGCAGTGGGATTGGCCTTATGGCAAAAAATGATCTCCATTAACGAATGGGGTGTCATCTACGGTACTGATATTGCCTATAAAATCATGTTAAAACAAGGGTTTGGTCATATTGTTAATACGACCTCAGTTGCAGGTATCATTCCCGTTGCCAATATGGTTCCCTATACGACAGCCAAGTTTGCCGTCACTGGGCTTAGTTTGTCATTGCGAGAGGAAGCACGACCACATGGAATCAAGGTCAGTATCGTTATCCCTGGAGTTACCCAAACCAATATTTTTGCCAAGGCTAATGATGTCGGTACATATAACTCTGAAAAACGGATTAGTAAAGTTCCCATGCATCCAACAACACCGGAACAGGCCGCACAGTTCATTTTATCAGGCGTCACCAAAAATAAAGCCATGATCGCCTTTCCATTTTCAACAAAAATTTTATTAATCCTCAATCGCATCGTACCTAGACTGATGTGGCGCATCGTTCGGTTTTAAAGGGGCTTGCCTATTACGCTCACGAATATGCTCACGAGCAAGCTTTTAATGTATGCATGATCTATCAAGTTTGTAGTCGGCACTTAAAATTTTGCCCATTTACAAGACTTAAGGCACGGGGTCATAACCTGATCGCCCCCATGGATGACAAGAACATATTCGTCGGCAACTCAAAGCGCCACCTTTGAGCAATCCATGTTTTTCAATCGCCGTTAGCGCATAGGCTGAACAGGTCGGCTCAAAACGGCAGTTGGAGCCCAAATACGGACTCACCGTGAGTTGATAACCTCTAATCAACCGCATCGCTATATAAACAAATGGATTTGTACTCATGATGGATCGAGCTGATAAAAATGACGTATCTGAGATTCTAGACGTTGAAAATCTTGCCAGCAGATTTGTTTAAACTGCCCAGTACTCGTTGAGCGTATGGGGCGATCCAAACGCAAAACATAATCTCCTAATGGAAGTTGCCACTGTTTGGATCGAAACCAAGCCCTAGCAACTCGTTTGGCGCGATTACGATCGACGGCACGTTTTAAATGTTTTTTGCCAACTACAACACCTAATCGTGATGGAAATTCCTGTGGCATCGGTAAAATTGGTGTGTCTAACTTTTTGAGTCGGGGATGACGCTTGTCTGTCAATAATAATGACCAAACGTCACCACGAAATCGTTTTCCCAACGAAAAAACGGACGAGAATTCATCCGTTTTAAGGAGACGATGCGCTTTCGTGAACCTGTAAGATTGCTGAAAACTCGAATCGGTTGCCAATTGCAAGACTTAAATTAGGCAATGAAGCAATTTACACAGCTACGCGTTTGCGCCCTTTAGCTCGACGAGCGTTCAAAACTGCGCGTCCACCACGAGTTTTCATGCGAACGAGAAAGCCATGTGTACGTTTGCGACGTGTGGTAGAAGGTTGGTAGGTCCGTTTCATGTTAGTGTCCTAGCTTTTGGATAATAGTGTGATGGATACAGGTCCCTGATCAAGATAAGAAGACCTCTATCCTAAATTTAGCAAGGCGTTAATTTATCTTGAAACCACTATTTTGTCAAGTTAATTGAATGAATTGGTCACACCATTTAAAAATCAATCGCTTGCGCCAAATAGATTAAATCGATAACCCAAACCAAGGTGTAAGGTCAATAAATTAGAGGGTACAGGAGAACTGACTTCAATGTGAACTTTTTCGCCATTCGGTAGCGGTTTGCCCATCAAACCAGGTAGTGCTTTGGTATCAGGAATTTTAGCTGCATCAAAAGAAATCTTAGCTTTTGATACCGTTGGCGCATAAGCGACAACTCCTCGTAGAAACATATCATCAGTTAGCCAATAATTAGCGCCTACCAACATCCCAGCTGCCATTCCCCATTTGACGTTTAACTTGGCATTATCGCCTAGTTGCTCTTTGATAAAATCTTCGTTAATAAAGCGTGGTCTTAAAATGATTTGTGGCACAATGGCAGGTCCGACAAAAGGACGGAACTTGTCGGTTGGCTTGCCAAATGTATAAGATAATGAAATAATTGGATTAATTGCCCAAAGCTTAATCACTCGACCATATCTTGACAGATCACCTTGCCCATAGATTTCGACTTGAGGCGGAAATGGGACCGTAAGGGCTAAAGATGTCAAGCTAATGTTGTCAGTAAAATAATTCTGACTCCAGATGGCCGCATTATTGAAGTTTTTTAACCGAGTCGCAAAACCTTCTTGATATAAATCAATAGGGTAAATATTGATTCCAGGGGAGCCAAGCGTAGAATTCGGTAGATTAATACTTGTCACTTTGGTCGTATTACTCGCTGTCCCCAATGCCAATTGTGACCCAAAACCTACAGAAAACAAACTATCGCCCGCTTTTTGCGCAAAACATTCTGAAGCTGTCGCGATCAATAACCATCCAAACAAAAACCACTTCTTTTGCGCCATGCTTGTCCCCTGTAAGAAATTTGTTACCCAAATCACGCATCTCTTTATGATGCTAGGGTATTAATATAACCGTTTCGTCCATTTCTTTCAAGGCGGATTTACCCACAGATGTTAAACAATAAATGTTTTTTCGTATAACATTTTGATACTAGTCGACAATTATTTGTCATGCGAAAAAAAAATTTATATTCGGGGTCAATCGTCCAGCTGGCATCACTACATTCACTAACGTACTTCTCATCTACCTTGGCGGCTCAAAACTCTTAAACAGAATAGAAAAGCACTCATGATTGAGTCATCTTATACTCAAACCATCGTAATGTGTTAATCATTAAAAAAATCAAAACGATAACCGACACCAAAACTCAATAATAAGCTATTGGCTTTAACTGTAGAAGTTGAACGAACTTCGTAGTTTTGCCCTTCTGGAAGAGGTTTGGTACTTGGCGGCAAAACATCACTTTTCGGTAATGTTCTAGAACGAATCGTAAGCTGCGAACGTGATGTAACTGGAATATAGGCTGCAATACCTCGCAAATACAAGTTATCATTCAGCCAATAATTTGCTCCCATCAATAGACCTGGTGCAAACTGCATCGGGACTTTGACTTTAACGTAATCAGCATTACCTAATTCATTTTTAATCCAATCTTGATTGACAACTTTTGGATTGATGGCCCAAACAAAGGTCATAGAAGGCCCTAAAAACGCTCGAAACTTATCAGAAGGTTGGCCAAACGTATAGGTTAGCGCATAAGTTGGCGTAAACTGTTTGTAGGTAATAAGTGTGCCATATTTGTCTGATGTGCCTCGTCCTTCAATTTTTGCGGTCGGTGGCCAAGTTAAATAATTCGTCAAACTAATGTTATCAGTCAAGTAACGTTGAAACCACAACATCGGTACAATTAAATCTCTGTTTTGGGTCCCTAAACCTTGTTGATACAATCCATTAGGGTATATAGTGCCGACAGCGGGTGCGCCAAGCGTAGAATTGGGGATTGTAATGGAGTTGACTTTTGAAGAATTCGTTGGCGTACTGAAATTCATGATGTAACTACCGCCAATACTCACCAAAGTGTCTCCAGCTTTTTGTGCATAGCTCAATGACGCATTCGCCAGACCAAACAAACCAAGCATAACAATGCTGACGCGCAAGCTATTATTTCGCATAACTGTCTCCGATTGGGTTTCTTTTTACTTAATTTTCACATCACAAGATGTCACATCATATCATAAATAAATGATAGATGTCTTGGATTGTGTCTTACCTCAAACTGCTCTACGCCCGCATCATATCAGGCTTAAGGACACATGGCAACCAATTAGAAACACCATTTTAGCTTGATTGGGTATAAACCAAACTTAAGAGATTTGAAGCTATATTGACACACAGGAAAAATAAGTGGTTTTCACTCGAAAAACCTCAACTCCCACCGAATCACAATCAGAATACACATCAGGTTTGGCCGTAGACACTCGTGTAGCAATAACTTTGGGATGGGCCAACATTTTTTTGACAATCGCATCACACAAGGTCTCTTGCAAGTGAATATGCCCCGTCTTAACCGTATCGTATACTGCAGTACGCATAAAATCATAATCAACCACCTCTTCGAGTTGATCCTGTGTTGGGGTATTGTCTTGTAAAGGAATATACAAATCAATATTGACAATCACGCGTTGTTCCGCACGTTTCTCAAAATCATGAACACCTATATTCATCGCGACTTCGTAATTTTTTAGAAATAAACGACGACAGTCGCGCAAGGATGGGTAAAAGAGTGGATCCATATTGATGGGTTAACTTTTAATCGTTTGTTCAAGCACATGCAGCTGATGATTGAGTTGTTCATCATGAGCACGCTCTTGAGAAATTTTACGAACGGCGTGTAAAACAGTGGTGTGATCTCTTTTTCCAAATAATTCACCAATTTCAGGTAAACTTTTTTGTGTGAGTTCTTTCGCTAAATACATCGCAATTTGTCTTGGCTTGGCAATGTTGGCCGGACGTTTCTTAGAATGCATGTCTGAAACTTTGATATTGTAATAATCAGCGACAGTTTTCTGAATACTTTCGACATTAATCGCTCGATTTTGCACCGACAAAAAGTCTTTAAGGGCTTCTTTGGTCAAAACCAAGTCAATCGGACGATGGCAAAATTTTGAAAAGGCGAGGACTTTATACAACTGACCCTCTAATTCACGCACATTCGAGCGAACGTTTTTGGCCATAAAAAAAGCGACATCTTCAGGAATATGCGCCTGCATTTGCGCCGCTTTTTTCAGGAGTATCGCAACACGCATTTCGAGTTCAGGCGGCTCTATGGCGACCGTTAACCCTGAACCAAATCGGGAAATTAATCGTTCATCGATTTTGCTGAGCTCTTTAGGATAAGTATCACACGTCATCACAATTTGTGAACGAGAGGCAATCAAAGCCTCAAACGCATAAAAAAACTCTTCTTGAGTACGCTGTTTGCCCGCAAAAAACTGAATATCATCAATTAATAATAAATCTAGGGAGTGATAATATCGCTTAAAATCATCAAATGTTTTGCGCTGATAAGCTTTTACCAAATCGGAAACATATTTTTCGGCATGCACATAACACACACGCGCTTTGGAGTTTTGTTGTAAAACAGCGTTGCCAATCGCCTGAATTAAATGGGTTTTGCCTAAGCCCACACCACCATAGACAAAAAAAGGATTATAAGATTGTCCCAATTGATGCGCAACTTGCTCTGCTGCACCACGAGCTAACATGTTAGCTCGTCCCATGACAAAATTATCGAACGTAAACTCCGCATTGATTTGACCTCGCGTAGGCTTTGCCAAACGTACCGATGCTGGATCAGAGACCATCAGGTCATTTTGATCAGCAATGCGACTTCTCTCCCGTGCAAGAACATCAGCAACCTGCTCAGCATTGTCATGCTGGCTCTGTACCCCTGATGAGATTAAATTTTGTTTTTTGAGTAAGGCTTTGGAGTCGACAATCAGTTCAACTCTGAGGGTCGGTAGCTGTAAATAATTCGAGAGATTTAATGCCAACTCATTGAAAATATTTCGCTTGACCCAGTCCAACTTAAATCGATTGGGAGCTGCCACCACGAATACGGCTTGCACTGCATCAAAACGCACGGCTGTCAGTGATGCAATCCAAGTATTAAACTGCTCAGGAGAATATTGTTGCTCAAGTTGTGTCAAACAATGTTGCCATGCCAAATCTATCGATTCCATCAAATTGATCATCCACCCTCAAGCACCTACTCTATTGCGCCAAATCGTTTTTTATCCGCGTCAAGTCAATAGAAGACGTAAATTATTACAACTCACCCAATATTTAGCATAAAGCTAAACACTGGAAACTCAGATACAGTTTAACACGGTTTAAAGTCTAATTCGTTCCCGATACTTGAAGCACTTGGCTATTCCATCCATTCTCTAATAGAATCATTAGGGTTGCATACTGGAGTTTTTGCTCAGTTAGCCATGCTTTCGACACAATATTTTCAGGCACAGATAAAACTCGTCTCGCACCGTTGCGTCCAATGCCAATCACACTCACTTGTTTTGCGTTGCTTAAGGCCTTAAAATCCGCGTCACTTAAAGCTGTCACCACTTTAGGATCACTCTTAGGTAGCGTTGGCAAAGTCAAAGCATAGAGCAACTTCGTTTCGGTTGCTGTGGCCTGTTGATATTGCAAACTAAGTTGCTTAATCGCTTGTTTTTGATCCATCGGTACAAATGCGGTAATACGCACAGACTTATTGGCCATTTGTTCGAGTAAACTCTCAAGCGGTTGCTGCCAATTGATCGGTGTACTGTTAGATTTTTGCAATAAATTAAGTGCTACTGTTTTTGTGGAACCATCTTGGTAAGTTGCTACCAACTCAAAATTTTGAGCCGTATTTTGACTAGCTGGTGTTCTGTCCAAAAGCCTTTTAGCGATAAACACATCATCGACAATAGCGCCTTGTGTTTTTTGCTGAAAAAAAGCTTGTTGCAGTTTTTTAGGATCAAGCGTGATTTGCATCACAGGGACATCCGCATCAACAACATCTATTTTTGCTGCCGTTGTGGCAAAATATTTTTCAGCAAACCTTTGAAATTTATAATAATTGTAATCAGAAAAATACGATCCTTCGCAATACCCCATCAGATCTTTTTCTCCTTCTGGGGCAACCAAAGACTCCATGGTTGCGTCAAATAAAATCGTTTTTCCCATACCACCATTTGTGTAAGGATAATTACTATCTATATCTTCGGTCGTTCTGCAATCGGTGTGTAACAGCGAAAAATTATGACCTAACTCATGAACAAACGTATAATAATTTTCAGGATAAGAATAATCAACCGCCGTAACGTGCGATAAACCCAACGCACCGCCACCTCGGCCTCCATCACTTGAAACAAAACCAATCCCTACGACTCTAAAACCACGAGACCCAGGACCAAAACCCATATTTCCTGAATATATTTCGCGACTTGTAGAAGGCTGCTCCATGCTACGGCGATCTTGCAGTTCATCTAAAACATCATTAATTTCATCACCATTACTACTGGTCGTGCCATTGGCTCCCAATACTGCTGCTTTACTTTCGTAGCCAGCATCAAACTTAAAAGTAACATTACTCGTAGCAAACGGCAATAAGTCTTTTGCAATTATGTTCAAATTTTCTAGCGTTGGTACAGTTGGTGTATACAGTTTTTTACTGGAATCTCTCACACTGATAGGAACAATGCGTACCATTAATTTGGTCGGTGTCCCAACCACAGGTGTACTTGCCGCATTGATGGTGCTTCCAGCTATTTTAACTTGCATCGACATTCCAGATTGCACCTTCGTTGCTGGTATTGCACCCCAGAAATATTGCCACCCTGTAGGGGCGCCAAAATCGCCGATATTGGCACTTTTTTCAGTCAGAGGAATCGTTTGCACCACACTTCCGTTGTTAAGGACATCCAAGCTAACGGCTAAACCACTGGCTGGCTGGCCATTAGCTTGGTTAACAACAACACGTACCCAAGCAGATTTACCAGGAACTAAACGTTGACTTGCTTGGCTACTGACGCTGCCTGCTTTTTGCAAAAAAGATTGTGCCACATCTACCTGTACCACTTCTTGCTTCCCGTCACTGCTCAAGTTGGCCGAAGGGGCTGGAGCTGGAGCTGGAGCTGGAGCTGGAGCTGGGGCTGGAGCTGGAGCTGGAGCTGGAGCTGGAGAAGGCGTTGGCGTGGGAGATGGTGATGGCACAGTTTGCTCAGGAGTCGCCGATGTATCGCCATCTCCACCACATGCTGCCAGTTGAGTCATGGCAGTCAATGCACACAAGCTTAGCAAGCCCATTTTGTTTATATATTGTTTCATCTTTTCAGCTCCATTCTTGTCCATGATTCAAATATCAGAAGATGGACGTTTATTGTAAGTTTGTTGTAAATACTGCATCGTTGATAATCAATCCATGCGGGTTTAATTAAATCGTGTAAATAGCAGGCAAAAAAACCTCTACCAAAGACAAACACCCACCTTGGCGATAAAAAACCGAGCGCCGAGCAACATTTTGTTCTAGTTTTTCCAAGCCTTGCCCCTGATTATAGACGTAATTTAGCATAAATGAGCGCAGTCCAACACAATTTAACAAATTTGTCATGTTCATTTCTTGTCTCCAAACTAAGGGGTCAGTAAACAAGGCTGAACCTAATGATTTTGATCCGAGTTTATTCAAAAATGGCCAGCTTTTTTTAATAAAACGCTGAGGAATCTGCGTGATGGCATACACAACGGGCTGCTCATCGGCAAACAAAAGCACCTGCCTTTCAATCAAAGGTTGTGAGTGCCCACTATGTTTATTTTTCTTGAAAATCTTACGTTGGCATAGAACATGCACACGAAATTGGACACCTTTTGATTGAATTTTACGGGTTAATGAGCCTTGCGTCAGTGGCCAGTGCTGTTTTGTTTTAGGCAATGCCCAAAACTTGCCATATGTTTTTTTTTGACAAGGTTTTCTGCGGGACGGGTGATAAATCGATGTTTTTTTACGCATTCACAATAAATTCAACAATTTCTGGTACATAATTAGCAAAATCGGAAATTTGATGGTCACTGCCTTCGATGATTTTTAAATGGCTATTGGCGTAAAATCTTTGCGCAAAAGCGTAAGGAATCACTTCGTCTCCTGTGGTTAATAAAACCAAAAAATTTTGAGCATTATTCAAAGAAGTGACCGCCAACTTCTCTAGTTCGTGAGCATAGTCAGGGGTTACTTCAATCCACTGTCCCATTTTGTTGCCAGACAAAATTTGATGTTTCCCCAAATAATTAGGAATACTTAACCAAGGTTGCAAAGCGGGATTTAACAAAACTGCCTTTATATCATAAAGTTGAGAAATGTAAGTCGCATAAAACCCACCTAAAGAAGAACCTACCACCACATCTTGATATTGACCTTGACCGAGGTTGATGCAGTCGAGAATATTTTGCACCGCCTGATGGGGTGCCACAGCCACATCGGGTGCAACAAACGTCACCCGAGGCGCATGCTGCTGCAAATACGTTTGCAAAAGATGAGCTTTGTCCGATTGGGGTGAGGATAAAAAGCCGTGCAGATAAATCACCCGTTTGGGACAAGACATCATAATTTCATCCTATTCATATAACCACTTTGATTTCCCTATCAAACTTACACGGGGAACTTTGCCACTTTTTGTAGGGGTCTTAGATAAACAAAAAATCAAAGGTTTACAGATTATGCACGTTGCTTAAACCTATCGAGCAAAAGTTGATGCACACCACCAAAACCACCGTTACTCATCACCAGCACTTGATCACCTGATTTTGCCACGGCATCAATCGCATTAACCAATTGATCTAATTGATTAAAAGTTTGCGCTTTATCTCCAAGTGGTGCCATTGCCGCTGCTAAATCCCACTCAATAATATCTTTACCACTGCTAGCGCCGTAGGTAAAAACAAAATCTGCATCGCTCAAACTCTCTGGCAATGCATTTTTCATGATGCCCAATTTCATGGTATTTGAACGAGGTTCGAGCACAGCCAAAATGCGCTGCTTGCCCACTTTTTGACGAAGACCAGCAAGGGTTGTTTTGATCGCCGTTGGGTGATGAGCAAAATCATCATAAACCGTGATACCTGCCTCTTGCCCTTTAATTTCCATGCGACGCTTGACATTCACAAAACGCCCTAAACTAGCAGCTGATTTTTCTGGTGTAATACCAATATGTTGACTAGCAACGATAGCAGCCAAAGCATTTAATCGATTATGCTGCCCTTGCAATTGCCAAGTGACTCGTGCGACATCTTTATCGTCATGCAATACCGTAAAACCATTGTCAGCATCGACATCTACAATTGCCCAAGGATAGAGATCCCCCTCACCAAATCTTGCCACTTCACTCCAACATCCTTTGGCAATCACTTGATCCAAAGAAGCTTCCATACCATTACTGACCACACGTCCAATTTGTGGAATGGTACGTACAAGATGGTGAAATTGTGTTTGAATGGCTGCCAAATCTGGAAAAATATCCGCATGATCATATTCTAAGTTGTTGAGAATAGCTGTTTTTGGGCGATAATGGACAAACTTGCTGCGTTTATCAAAAAAAGCTGTATCGTATTCATCAGCCTCAATCACAAAAAAATCACTCTCTCCCAAACGAGCCGAGACATTAAAGTTCATGGGTACGCCACCAATCAAATAGCCTGGTTGGAAGCCATTATCTTCCAGAATCCATGCTAACATTGAACTGGTCGTTGTTTTTCCATGCGTGCCGGCGGCGGCTAACACCCATTTGTGGCGCAAAATATTTTCCCCCAACCATTGCGGCCCCGAGGTATAGGGTAAACCCTTATTTAAAATAGCTTCCATCAAAGGGTTACCACGTGAAACCACATTACCAATAACATACAAATCTGCTTTAATTTGATCAAGTTGACTTGCATCATAACCTTCTATAAGCCCAATACCAAGATTTTCCAATTGAGTACTCATCGGTGGATAGACTTGTGCATCGCAACCTGTCACTTGGTGGCCAGCTTGTTTTGCAATAGCAGCAATCCCCCCCATAAACGTACCACAAATCCCTAATATATGAATATGCATAAAAAATCAATCAAAAGTTTAAAATCATTGAACCAAACGACCTGCTTTGGCACTGCGTGCCATACGCTGACAAAAAGTCATCATTTGTGGGTAAGTAACTTGGTAAGCATCGCAAGCCTGATTAACCGCATTAAAACCTATTACCAAACTTGCGTTGCCAGTACGCCATTTTAACTTGTTTAGTAAGTTTTGCGCATCCCTTGTTTGACCTCGTAGTTGATACAAAAATGCGAGTTTTAAACTCACCCGATCCGAAGGAAAATACACCATCGCTTTTTTAAGCTTTGAAACAGTAGAGTCATAACGCTGTGGTGTCATGTCCACTGGCTTTGGAATGGCTTCATTAGATAAAGTGGCGTACTTTGCACGATCTTCAAAATAGGGATTTGAAATGAGTTTATCGACCGCAAGCTTCGTACCATGGTAGGGTGATAAAAGTCGATAATCCAGCATCAAATCTTTAAATATCAATAGGCTAATGGTCATGACAATTCCACAAAACCCATAAAACCATCGATGGCGTGGTATGGATAAGGTCCAATGTCTGACATCACAGTAACCAACAGCCCAACAAAAAGGCAAAAAGAAGTATAAATAGTGCAAAGGATATTCAAAGCCACTGTGTAAGAGCTCGATACCAATTAGACCTATGCAGAACAAATAAAGCCAGTTTTGCGAATTTTTGGCTAACTTTTGCAAAACCTGCCATGCCCACGCCAAACAACACAATAGTATTAACAAAGTCATGGGGATACCAATTTTTGCCATCATGTCCAATATAATATTATGTGCATTGTCTGCAGGTTCGCTGACAATAGCCACACGTTCAATGATCTCAAACTGCCCTTGTGGAAATTGTAAAAAACCCACCCCCCAAGGGTGTTGCAATGCCATCAACCATGCTTGGCGCCACAATGGCTCACGCAAGCCAACGGCAAGCACACTTTGTGGGCGATACACGTCAACCAATGGGGCGACTTCTTTTACGTCCAACCATTGCATCACATGAGAACTAATCTCATTAAAATATAAGAAAAATAGGTAAGCTGGAATAATCCAAAAACCAATCCACCGCTGACTCATCTTACGTTTTTGCTTTGAAACCGTTTCGGTGAACCCACACCAGCTTTGTACAGGGAAGAACCACAACAACAGCACAATCCATATCAAATACAGCCAAGTCACTCTTGAACCACACCAGCTCATACCCGCTAACAAAGCCAGACCATTAATGAGATACACGACACGAATAGAGGCTCGTTCGCTTGCCATAAAAGCAATACTATTAGCAAAAAAACACACCGCCAAGAAATTGGCCACATGATTAGGCTGATTGAGATTGGCCCAAGGACGGACAAAATTTGACTGTGTCATCGTAGACACCCATGGGTAAAACTGTTCATCCCAATTCATCACTTGTAGCCATAAAATCACCACGGTAATTAAGCCAAAAAAAGACAATATCCCAAATAAAACCCTACAGATAGATCTTAGGTCATCTTGTGTAAAACGATAATTTGCACCAACGATCATGACACAAAAACTTAGTCCTAGTCCCAAAATAACAACAAGATAACGACTCCATAACAAAGCTGTTGAATCATGATTGGCAATTGCACTTAGAACAATGGCCAATAAAAACAAGCCCAACATACCTATGATTTTGGGAACACGTAGCACACCTTTCTCAAAGATAGCTACCATTCCAACAACAACGACACCAAACCATAACACACCGGCTAGCCACTCATTGTAAAAAGTAGGGATCGGTAGCTGGTGAAAAGGTACTAAGGTAGGCAAACACATGGCTAGACCTAATAACAGTCCTGTTATCCATGCTAAATTTTGTGTTAAGTTTATTTTCATACTTGAAAGGGATTGCAGCAATTCTTCTTATTCCAATTTGACATTCATCGTGAGTGCGAAGCAACGACTAAGGCATAGCTATTGCAAGACAAGAAGGCATGACAAAATGCACGGTTGATGTCGAATTGGAATTGATCATGGCTTGACACAGCCATGATTATACAGGCATGGCTTTTATTCCCTTGAACTCAAGACTATATCGAGTAGATTAGCAACTTCAAATATATGCCATTAATACGAATCACGACACAAAGATTTAAAAATCTGAAGTCAATAATATCCTATTGAATACATGAAATAAACATGGTAAGATGCCAATATAACAACCATACGGAGATACCTTATGTTCACTGAAGATAGCTATTACAATGTTTTTTTGTGGGGCGTCTTGTTATCGGCGATTGGCACAGTGTTAGCGCTTTATTTTTTAAATGCACCTTATGGACGTCACAAGCGTTCAGGGTGGGGGCCTGAAATTCCTGTCCGATTGGGCTGGATTTTGATGGAAGCACCAGCTAGCCTAGTATTTTTGTTTTTTTATTTTAAAGGTCCGCACTGGCATGCCACGCCTGCCATCATACTCATGCTCATGTGGCAGTTGCATTATGCACATCGTGGATTTATTTACCCTTTTCAAATTCAAGTCAAACCTCATGCAAAATCGCCATTGTCCATTTTTATGCTGGGTGCCATTTTTTGTGCTATCAATGGCTACCTCAATGGCGACTATATCAGTCGATTATCTCCCAATATGAATCAGGCTTGGTTAAGTGATCCACGATTCATAATTGGTATTATCATTTTTGCTGTGGGGTATTACATTAACAAACGATCCGATGCCATTTTACAGAGCCTACGACGTGACACCCAAGAAGGGTATCAAATTCCACAAGGTTTTTTATTTCGATACGTTTCCATGCCCAATTATTTTGGTGAATTAATCACTTGGATTGGTTTTGCGATTGCGAGTTGGTCACCTGCTGCATGTATCTTTGTGATTTTTACAGCCGCCAACTTAATCCCTAGAGCCATTGCAAATCACCAGTGGTATCATCAATATTTTGATCATTACCCGCCTCAACGTAAAATCATTATTCCATTTTTATTCTAATTCAACCAGTTCATAGAGCCTAGATTGATCATGAGAGGCTAAGTTTGTTGATTAGCAACACAAATCCTTAATGGAGGCCACCATAACAAAACAAATGATTTCACTATACCTTTAGTTATCTGGCGAACAGTACTTGCTGCGATGAGCAGTTTTTACTGACTTCATCAACAGATTGAGCGCCAAGAAAAAAACACCTCGTTGCCGAGGTGTTTTCCATGAGAAAGGTAAAATTTATTTACCTGCTGCGCGTAGCGCATTAGCACCATAATCGTTAGGATTCTCGATCTTAGGATTATTAAACTGAGGCGCCTTACCTGATTGAGTCCAAAGACGATCAGCATAATAAGCACCGCTATTGAGGTCTAAATAAAAAGCAGTTCTAGGCATTAAAGTTTTAACATCATATCCATAAACGTAGTTCTGCCATGCTGTACGCCACAACTGACCCCGTGAATCATAAATATCAGTCATCAGTGCTACCCATGTATCCTCATCTAAGAACAAAACTCGACGCGCATAATTATGACGCATTCCAGGTTTAAGTTTTGCGTCTAACTCCCACACACGATGCAACTCCCAACGTGTAAAACTTGGATTAGGAAATTTAGGAGTGAGTAGTTCGCTATACTTTGTTCCTGGCTTTTCCATGAGGTAAGCATTGTAGGGCACATAGTACGTTTTCTTACCGACTAATTTCCAGTCATATCTTTCTGGTGTACCATTAAAGAGACGATCATCATCCACCGTTCTTAGACCACCAGGCCCGCGCGGGAAGTCAAAGCCAAATTCTGGCAATTCACGAACTCGTCTCGTGCCAGGCTGATACTGCCAAGCTTTACGCGGATTAGTTTTGTAATTTGCATGATCGTAACCAGAAACCATTTCTCCTTTGCTGCGTTCTGGCAGTAGCACAGTCATTCTATACATTGCAGTCTGCTGACCACCTTCGAATTTCATGCCGTCTTTGCCTGTAGGCATATAAAGTACATAATCTTCTTTACCCCAAGCAATTGAACCATTAGGCTGCACAGCAGCAGAGTCATATTGCGAATATTCTGAGGTAAGACCACCACCGCCAATTTTGGTATTCCAGAACACTTCCATGCTACTTTTAGGAATCGGAAATGGCGTACCGCCTGTTACAGCACCTGTCACACCTTCACCATCATTAATAATTTTAGTGTTGGCCATATTTGCCTTGGCAATCGCACAATCACCTTGCACATCAAAATCACGGTGAGAGGGATAAACATTCATTTTATAGTCTGGATACTTTTTTAACAACGCAAGCTGTCCAGGTGACAAATTGGCTTTATACTGATCAGCGTTTGCACCAGTAATCGTTAGAGTTGGTTGTTCACCAGCATAAGGATCGCCATAAACACCATTGCTATTAGTAACACCAGAAGGAGCCCCTTTCCACTTGGCCGTATAATCTGCAACACCACCACCACCCGCTTTTTGCGCCCCCGAACACGTGAGTTTACCACCCAAATCTGCAGCAGACTGCGCATGAGACAATGTAGCGGCCACCCCGAGCAACATAAGTGTGCTAACAGCGATCGCACTTTTTTTAATTGTTTGTTTCATTTAAATATCCTTTATTAATCTAGAGTCTCCCTTGTTTTGAACAGCAATGCGTATTGCCGCTAAAACAATTGCGTTTATCAGAACATCCCCGACCTATTGCCTGAGTTCCTAAAAACTAATCTTATTTAAAACGATTGCTAGGAAATTAACCATTAGTGCAAATACCACTGGTATTAACCCTAGTTTTGAAGAATATCTTGAAAGAAAACATTAAATCAGCAAAATTAGTTGCCTGTTTGTGATACAATGCGCCACGTTTTTTATTTTTAGTCAAAACGTTAATTTTCTGGCTTAGCCCTATAGGTGTGGGTCGATGTTCATCAAGCAATATCAATCCATAAAACTAAGCTATATTTCAAAACCTTAGGAGTATATATGTCGATTACTATGCGTCAAATGTTGGAAGCTGGCGTCCACTTCGGTCACCAAACTCGATTTTGGTGCCCCAAAATGGCCCCCTACATTTTTGGTTCACGCAACAAAATTCACATCATCAACTTAGAAGTCACACTGCCAATGCTCAATGAAGCTGCGCAGTTTGCCACTCGTTTAACTGCAAACAGAGGTACGATTTTATTTGTTGGTACAAAACGTCAATCACGCGACACGGTTGCTGAACAAGCTACTCGTTGCGGTATGCCTTACGTCAATTCACGTTGGTTAGGCGGAATGCTCACGAACTTTAAAACCATTAAAGCTTCCGTGAAAAAACTTCAAGATATGGATGCTGCCATAGAAAATGGCGATTTGGACAAAATGACCAAAAAAGAAGGGCTTTTGTTCCAACGTGAACGTGCCAAACTCGAAAAATCGATTGGCGGTATCAAAAATATGGCGCACTTACCCGATGCTCTGTTTGTTATCGATGTCGGTTACCACAAAATCGCCTTGATCGAAGCACAAAAACTTGGCATTCCTGTTATTGGTGTGGTTGATACGAATCATTCTCCCGAAGGTGTTGACTACATTATTCCTGGAAATGATGATGCAAGTAAAGCTGTTGAATTGTATACAACAGCCATGGCTGATGCCATTTTACAAGGCAAAGAAAAAGCAACGACATCTGTCGTAGAAGCTATTCGTGCTGAAAATGGTTCAGATGAAGAATTTGTTGAAGAAACACAAGCCTAATACTTCCCTTGGATATTTAGGCAAAGGGGGCTTTTGCCCCTTTTTACTCCATGTCGACATCCATCTTGTCATTTTGTCATGCCTTCTTGCTTACGCAAGCAATGCCTTTGTCGTCCTTTCGTCTTCACGATAAATGGTGACATGGAATAACTTAACAACGATTTATATATTATTGATTGGAGAATACAAATGGCAGCAATTACTGCAGCAATGGTCGGTGAGTTACGTGCTAAAACAGATGCCCCCATGATGGAATGCAAAAAGGCTTTGGTTGAAGCCGACGGCGATATTGCCAAGGCAGAAGAAATTTTACGGGTTCGCTTGGGTAATAAGGCCAGTAAAGCTTCAGACCGCATTACAGCTGAAGGCATTATCGCAGTTGCCGTTAATGGTGGCACTGCTTCTATGGTCGAAGTCAATTGTGAAACTGATTTTGTGTCAAAAAACGATGATTTCTTAAAATTTGCCAACGATGTCGCTAATTTAGTTGTCAGCAATAACCCTGCAGATGTTGCAAGCCTTTCGGAACTCAAAATTGGCTCTGATACAGTCGAGGCCGTACGTACTGCCTTAGTTGGCAAAATTGGTGAAAATATTAGCATTCGTCGTTTTAGTCGTTTTGAAACTCCCAACAAGTTAGCTTCATATATTCACAATGGTCGCATTGGTGTTTTGGTTGAATATAGTGGAGACGATAATGCAGGTAAAGATACGGCTTTGCATATTGCAGCGATGAAACCTGTTGCTTTGTCAAGTAACGAGGTTGATGAGCAAACGGTAGCCAAAGAACGTTCAATTGCTGAGCAAAAAGCAGCTGAATCTGGCAAGCCTGCTGATATTGTTGCAAAAATGGTAGACGGTGCGGTACAGAAGTTTCTCAAAGAAGTTTCTTTACTGAATCAAACTTTTGTCAAAAATGACAAACAAACCATTGAACAAATGCTTAAAGAAAAAGCAACAACTGTACATCGTTTTGCCATGCTCATTGTTGGTGAAGGTATCGAAAAACGCCAAGATGACTTTGCAGCTGAGGTAGCCGCCCAAGTTGCTGCAGCTAAAGGTGCCTAATCCCAACGCTTCAAGGCTGTTGCATAAGCGAAAATCCAATAACGTTGCGTTGTTGGATTTTTTTATTCTTGTTGGCAAAAATTCAGTCGGCATGAGCTCATGTCGACCTCAATCAAGAGCGAAACAACAACATTGTTAATGCAAGACAACAAGACCGTGGCAAAATGCTCGGTCGATATCGAAATAGAGGTTATTGAACACTATTGTTTTGAGGCTCTTGTGTGCTTAGGGGGTTGTAACGTTCTCAATTGGGTTGGTTTGCGGTGCTTGTGGTGGTATCGTTTCTTGCTCACTGGTCGTCACCTGAGACGGTGGCAATCCATCTTTTTCAGGGCTTTCAACTGCACTGGGCGCGGTGACCGAAGACCCCAATAACTTTGAAGCATCCTTAATCGCAGATTCTTTAGCTAAAGCCGATGTTTTCGCAACCACTTCAGGTTTGGGAAAAGACACATGCCACAACCCACGGATTTCATTAATGTTATAACCCGTTGCTTGATCCAAAGGATACCAAACGCCTAGGCGCTTTAGTAATTCTGGGTCAAGTGACTCTTTTTGTCCATGACAATTTAAACAAAGAACATTGGTTTTGATTGGCGCATAATAATCAACAGTTTTGTCGTGAGCTACGACAATTGCTGGCGGCAAGCCACTGGGATTTTCTATGTTAGATTTTTTAAAAACGGCAATTTTTTCTAGTTCGACAGGCGTTGCTCGATTATAAGGGTTACGCACCTTATCGGTTGCTCGTTTGATATTAACTTCGTGTTCTACGCCAAACTCACCGGTAAAAACTTTTGCATTGGTTTTGCAGAATTGTACGGCTTTTGCCGGTCCAAGTGCCGTTAGTACTTCTGATAGTTTTCGAAAAATTTTCCCTTGTGCATCAGCAACAATATGCTGACCAAACTGCTGATAATAAGCCATTTCCTGCTCACTAATTTGCACAACACCTTCATCGACAGAAGTCGCAGGTGCGGTCGATTCAGGTGTTGTCGAACAACTCCACAAACATGCCAAACTCATCACACCTGTCACAGCAAACCAGCGCATATCATTCCTTTCTACGACCCGATCATAAATTCATCATTAAAACAGTAAGTTAACCCACAAAACCACTTAAACCCCATAAGCCATAGAGGTCATGCTTTATCTGGGTTATTCTTTATGCCTACCGCAAACCAATACGATTGATTTGTCAAGAGGATAACTCCTACAAAATTAAACATCTTCAGATGACGCCAAAAGTGGGATTATACCGATAAATCTTTGCTAGGATACACCCGTTGGCGAGTATTTTTGGTAAGGCGTGAAGCTCTGTTTGCACTAAATCATTCCACTATTTACCAAAACACACTTAAACGTTTACTCAAATTCCGTTATTAGCTCTCCATATTGCAATCAACCCAATTCCATTTCAACACCAACCGCGTATTTTGTCACGCTTCCTTGTCTTGCTACTTGCAATGCCTTTTGTCGTTCTGCATTCACAATGGCGCAATGGATGTTGAAATAAAATAATGGCAGTATCATTCCAGCCATAAAAATAACATCAATACAATAGGGTTATTGCCATTCAAAATGATCAAGGGCTTATTATACCGTCGCACCAAAATAGTTTTTCTGAACGACCAAGAGAAAAAGCATTTTTGAGGTTAGTCGGTGTACAATAACATCCTTTCGCGGCAACACTCGATCAAAAAGAAACTGATTGATGAAAAACACAACCAAATCAACGACGGAGCATTGCATGCCATATCGACGTATTCTTCTAAAATTATCTGGCGAAGCCTTGATGGGTGAAGATCCTTTTGGCATTAACCCGACCGTGATCGAACGCATGGTCAATGAAATAAAAGAAATTCATGATTTAGGCGTACAAATTGCGATCGTTATTGGTGGCGGGAATATTTTTCGTGGTATTGCAGGGGGTGCAGCGGGCATGGATCGTGCTACAGCAGACTATATGGGGATGCTAGCAACCATGATGAATGCGTTAGCACTACAAGACGCATTTCGTGGCGCTAACGTTGAGGCACGGGTACAATCGGCGCTGCGCATGGATCAGGTTGTTGAGCCTTATATCCGCCCACGCGCCATGCGTCATCTTGATGAAGGAAAAATCGTTATATTTGCAGCAGGGACGGGTAACCCGTTTTTTACGACAGACACCGCCGCAGCATTGCGAGCTTCTGAGGTTGGCGCCGAAGTTGTGCTCAAAGCGACAAAAGTTGATGGTATTTACAACAAAGACCCTGCCAAGAATTTGGATGCAACCCTTTATGAAACTGTGAGTTTTGACGAAGCCATTACCAAAAATTTGGCCGTGATGGACGCCACTGCATTTGCTTTATGTCGTGACCAGAAAATGCCAATTCGCGTGTTTTCGATCAATAAACCAGGTGCTCTAAAACGCGTTGTGATGGGTGAAAATGAAGGAACCTTAGTTACGCTATCTTAAAATTCACTTTTCAACTCAACAGTTAGATAAAAAACATAGAGGATATTTGTTATGAGTGTTATAGAAACGATCAAAGCCACGGAGCAAAAAATGCAAAAAACCATTGCCGCATTTATTGCTGACCTTGGAAAAATTCGTACAGGTCGTGCTCACGTTGGGCTATTAGACCATATCCAAGTTGATTATTACGGCAATCCAACCCCTGTTAATCAAGTGGGTAACGTAACGCTGGTCGATGGTCGTACCATTGGTGTGCAAGTTTGGGAAAAAAACATGTTGTCGGTCGTCGAAAAAGCCATCCGTGATGCAGATCTAGGATTAAACCCCAATACTAACGGTGATATGGTACGTGTTCCCATGCCTCCACTCACTGAAGAAAGACGCAAAGAACTCGTAAAAGTGGTCAAAGCAGAAGGGGAGACGGCTAAAGTAGCTATTCGAAATACTCGCCGTGACGGTAATGAACAACTCAAAAAACAAGTCAAAGACAAAATCATCAGTGAAGACGATGAGCGACGTGGTCAAGATGAAATCCAGCGACACACTGACAAATCGGTCATCGAAATTGATCGATTAGTTGCTGAAAAAGACAAAGAAATCATGACAGTGTAAAGGTATTTGTGACTCAATCATCTCGAAATACAACGCCAAATATCCCACGTCATATCGCCATTGTGATGGATGGTAATGGTCGCTGGGCAAAAATGCGTGGGCGCCCTCGCATGGTAGGACATCGCGCTGGGCTTGGCGCGGTCAGACGATCCGTGCAATATTGCGTCAAGCATGGTATTGGCTATTTAACTTTATTTGCCTTTAGCTCAGAAAACTGGGCACGCCCAGAACAAGAAGTGTCTTTCTTGAAAAAACTGTTCTATCGAGCATTAACGCTGGAAGTTAGTAAACTCAAAGAAAATAATGTACGTTTACGTTTGGTTGGAGATTTATCTGCCTTTCCGCAAGAAATTCAGACGATTGCCGAAAAAGCGCAAGAACAAACGGCTCACTGTACTGCACTTGTCTTGACCGTTGCTTTAAATTATGGTGGTCGCTGGGACGTTGCGCAGGCAGCAAAAAAAGCCATGATGATCACTAACCCTTTGTCGAGTGTGACAGATTTTGAAAAAGCAATCAACGCTAATCTGGCCTTAAACTATGCGCCCGATCCAGATCTCTTTATTCGTACAGGAGGTGAACAGCGCATTAGCAATTTTTTACTTTGGCAACTTGCCTATACAGAGCTCTATTTTAGCCCTACTTACTGGCCAGATTATGCGGAAAGTGATCTCAACGAAGCTATTGCTGCTTTCCAAAATCGCGAGCGTCGATTTGGCAAAGTTACTGACAAACAATGACTTAAAGTAAATTTCATTAAATCTGCATTGGAACGGACGTTTAAAACCCTCCCTGAGTTATCAGTGGACATACAATAAAACTGATAACAATGCATTTGCGATGGAGCCAGTAAAGAACAATTCATTCGAGGTATTCGTCTTGTGAAATTTCCGTTATAATGCACAAGCCCATTTACCCTATAGAGGTATTTTAATGCTCAAAACACGTATCGTGACTGCATTGTTACTTGTATTAATCTTAATACCCCTACTTTATTTTGCGCCACTCAATATCATCCGATTTATAGCACTTGCCATTTTCTCGATGGCAGCTTGGGAATGGGCTCGCATATCAAAACTTTCTAATGTTTATTCAATTGGTTATGCATTTTCTGTGTTCATAATCGGGGTTCTAATCAGCTTACCTCGCATCACTGTACTCCTCGATATTCAAGGTATCAATGTTTTTATCTTACTCGCAATATTACTTTGGTTTACCTACGTACCTTTACAACTGATTTATGTATCCTACGTCACAAAACGCGAAGGTATACCACCATCACCTCTAACGTTATTTCAATTAGTCCTTGGTTGCATTTTTCTCCTTAGTGCGTGGCTAAGCTTTGTTCAACTGCGTGGAATTGGTTTTTTTGTTCTAATGTCCGTGTTATTTTTAGTATGGTTTGCAGATGTTTTCGCTTATTTTTTTGGTAAATATCTGGGTCGTATTAAAGTTGCTCCTTATGTTAGTCCTAATAAAACCCTCGAAGGCGTTGTTGGTGCGTTATTAGGAGGACTCGTTTGTGTCTATCTTTTTATGACGCTGCTTGAAATTCCTAATAATTATTTTTTCTTTTTGAGTAAAATGATTTCCGTGCAACAAATATACTTGTTAGCCCTTTGCCTTGTAACATTAGCCATTATGGGTGATTTATATGAGTCAGCTCTTAAGCGAATGGGTGATGTGAAAGATAGTAGCAACCTTTTGCCAGGGCACGGAGGTATTTTAGATCGGATTGATGCCTTACTACCTGTGTTACCCGTCGCTTACGTAGCCTATCTGATTCCTTCCTACCTCCCTTAATTATTTTTCGCAACAGATAATTTATCGTGCAAAACCCTAAACTTATTACGATTCTTGGTGCAACTGGATCCATTGGGCAAAATACACTGTCTGTCATAGAGAAACATCCTGATAAATTTAAGGTATTTGCCTTAACAGCACATCATCAGCTTGAAAAGTTAGCGCAGTTAACTCAGCAATTTAAGCCTCGTGTTGTTGTGCTCCGCGATAACCAACAAATTGATGATTTTATACAACATTGTAATCGCTTGGGTGGATATACTCCTGAAATACTGATCGGTCAAGCGGGGTTAATTGACAGTGCTACCGATGAGAGCGTTGATATGGTCATGGCTGCCATTGTTGGTGCTGCAGGACTAGCGCCGACGATAGCGGCTGCCCGTGCTGGTAAAAAAATCTTATTGGCCAACAAAGAATCTTTGGTTGTTGCGGGCCAATATCTGATGAATGCCGTCAAAAGTGGGGGCGGACTCCTTGTTCCTGTGGACAGTGAACACAATGCCATTTTTCAAAGTTTACCTGAAAAAACCCGCCAATATGATGCTGATCAAATTGATGAAATTATTCTTACGGCATCAGGTGGCCCCTTCTTAAGCACACCCATTGAAGAATTTATCCACATTACACCTGAACAAGCTTGCAAACACCCCAATTGGTCAATGGGACGCAAAATCTCGGTTGACTCAGCGACCATGATGAATAAAGGTCTAGAACTCATTGAAGCTTTTTGGTTGTTTGCTTGTCCGTTAGATCGGTTGAAAGTTTTAATTCATCCACAAAGTATTATTCATTCTATGGTGAGATATTGCGACGGTTCACTTTTAGCGCAACTGGGAAGTGCTGATATGAAAATTCCTATCGCTTATGCCATGGCCTACCCGAATCGTATTCCATCAGGTGCGCAATCACTTGATTTCACAAAACTTTCAAAACTTACGTTTTTTGAGGCTGATGTAAAACGCTTCCCCTGCTTGGCTTTAGCTTACCAAGCTCTAACAGCACCGAATAATGCGCCAACCACTTTAAATGCAGCAAATGAGGTTGCAGTGGCTACATTTTTAGATAAACGTATTGCTTACCATCAAATTGCACCAACGATTGAAAAAGTACTGGAACATTTTGCTGGGCATGCGGTAACACAATTTGAAGACTTGCTTGAACTCGACGAAGAAGTAAGAACCTTTACCCATCAAGTATTAAGAGGGGTAGCTGCTTGAATTTGATCTATTTCACGATTGTTATCTGTATTTTAGTCTTTGTGCACGAATGGGGGCACTATCGAGTTGCCCGCTTACTCAAAATCGGTGTACAAAGATTTTCTATCGGTATGGGCAAAGTCATTTATCGTCATCGCTCAAAAAAGACAGGGGTTGAATGGGTCATCAGTTTATTACCACTGGGAGGTTACGTTCTATTTACGCATGATCCAGCCGTTGCTACATCCGACCCAAGGAATGACCCAACTGAACAGATCGTAGGTGATGAAAAAACGCTACCTAATCCACTTAAACCAGGTGAAAAATATTTTACTGATGCTAAGCCTTGGGAGCGCATTCTAGTAGCCTTTGCTGGACCTTTTGCCAACCTTGTTTTTGCTGTCATTTTATTTACGGCTGTAGCTTGGACGGATGGTCAAACCATTGTTCACAATCAAATTGCCACTCCAGCTGCGCAATCATGGGCAGCACAATTAGGACTCAAAGCCAATGACGCTATTGCAGGTGCTTCTTGGCAAGAAGAAAATACCCAACACCACAGAACTTTTACGACATGGAATGATTGGCAAAACTGGCAAATCGAGGTTCGAGACACCCCAGTCGACCATGTCCGTCTCGAGTTCCTACGACAAAGTCCCAACCTCCAATCACCCGTTTTAATTGAAGTCCCCATTGATTGGGAGAGGGTTTTGCAACAGTCCACACGTATGCCAGAAGCAATTTTAGGTATTTATCCTCGCATTGACGGTCTTAAAATTGAAAATTTTGACAAAAATAGCTCTTTAAGACAGGCAGGTGCGAAAGTTGGTGATACAATTGCATTTATTCGTCTAGGCGATCAGATTGTTGCGGTTGATGCGTTTGATAACTTAAAATCGGCACTGGCTAAACAAATGCACGTCGAAGTAGGTTTAATAAAACCCTCAAGCCTCTCGCGTCCAAGCGTGGCAACGGCTAAATGGTTGATGGTTAAGTTGCAAAATCATCGATTAGGTGCCTATTTACAACCCGTTGGTGGAAAGCAGAAAAAGGCACTCAGCTTAAGTATGGCAACACAAGCGGGATTAAAACAGGTTCACCTTCTCCTTCAAGAGGGAGTCGCGCTTGTCAAACGTGCTGTAACGTTTGATGCAGACAAAAATATGATTGGTGGCCCTATTACGATAGCCAAAGAAAGTGGGAAGGCTGCGCAATATGGTTTTGCAGGTTTTGTAGTGTTTTTGGCCATGTTGAGTGTTTCGCTTGGGTTTATTAACTTATTACCCATACCCGTTTTAGATGGGGGGCAAATTTTGTTAAATACCTTGGAATGGATTCGTGGTAAACCACTGTCTACTAAAATAACAGAATGGGTTACGCGAATTGGATTAGCCATGGTTTTGATGATGATGACATTAGCCATCATGAATGATGTCAAAATGATTTTTGAAAAAAATTAATAGGTTAGCTATGACAGTATTGAGATATAGTGGATTAAAAGGAATGACTTCAATTGCAGCGGTAGCGGTGGCAGCCATTTTTGCACCTGCTGCATTAGCCGTGAGTCCTTTTATTATTAAAGACATCAAAGTAGAAGGCTTACGCCGTGTCGAACCTGGTACTGTTTTTGGTTACATGCCCGTTAGGATAGGAGATACCCTTGATAATACTAAGGCATCCCAAACCGTTGATGCTTTATACCGTACGGGTTTTTTCCAAGATGTTCGCGTGGAAGCCAATGGTGATGTGCTAATCGTTAGAGTCATTGAGCGACCAACAATAGGTGCCTTTAAACTCGAAGGTGTAGAAGATCTTAGTCGAGAAGAGCTCATACGCTCACTAAAAAGTGTTGGCATCACTGAAGGACGCTTTTATGACAAAGCACTTGCTAACCGTGCCGAACAAGAACTTAAACGAATTTATTTATCTCGCGGTTATTACGCCGCCACTATTAAAGCAACAACGACTCCACAAGACCAAGACCGTATTAGTTTTGTGATCAATGTCACAGAAGGTCCTAAGGCAAAAATTCGCAAAATTAGTTTTACAGGTAATAAAGCGTTTAGTGAAGGTACTCTTCGCGATGAAATGCGTTTAGATACGCCTGGATGGTTATCATGGTATACCAAAGATGACTTGTACTCTAAAGACTTATTTTCTTCCGATTTAGAGGCGGTTCGTGCATTTTATTTAAACCAAGGCTATTTGGACTTTGATATTGAATCAACCAAGGTTGGCATCAGTCCAGACAAAAAAGATATTTACTTAACGGTCAATATTCATGAAGGTGTGCCCTACAAAATCACCAATGTAACGGTCAGTGGCGATACGCTTGGCAAAGAAACTGAGCTCAAAGAGACCATCACACTCAAACCTGGTGAATTATTTTCCAGTGAAAAACTCGGTGAAACATCACGCGCGATGACCAATGTGATGGGACGCTATGGTTATGCGTTTGCCACCGTTGAACCTGTGCCAGTCGTCAACGCAGAAAAACAAGAAGTTGCTCTAGATTTAAAAGTTGTACCGGGTCAACGCGTCTATGTCCGCAAAATCAATATTTCAGGTAATGAAAAAACCCGTGACGAAGTGATTCGTCGTGAAATGCGCCAGCTTGAATCAGCGTGGTTTGATGGCGATAAAATGTCTCTTTCTAAAGCGAGAATTGCTAGAACAGGATACTTTGAAGATGTCAAGCTTACAACGGATGCTGTTGCAGGATCAAATGATCAAATCGATGTGGCAGTTAATGTTAAGGAAAAGCCAACGGGTCTATTTAATATTGGCGTTGGCTACTCAACAACTGATAAATTCGTCTTTCAAACCTCGGTTAACCAAGACAATGTTTTTGGTACTGGGACCAATATTGGCGTAGACTTAAATACCAGCAAAACCAATCGCACTATTGCGATTCGTCATACGGACCCTTATTTTACGATTGATGGTGTCTCTCGGTTAACCGATCTTTATTATCGCACCTCTACACCACAAGGCAACTCATCTGTTGATGAAGATAAACAATACAAAATTGTGACCGCAGGTGGAAGCATGAAATTTGGTGTGCCTTTTTCAGAGCAAGATGTTGTATATTTTGGTGCTGGCGCAGAACACATTAATCTTAAAAACATTGAAAGTACAGGTAGTTATGCCTACAATCAACATTTGAAGAATTTTGGCAAAGCCTCCACCGCATTCCCTTTAACCATTGGTTGGGCACGCGACTCTCGGGATAGTGCACTTGTGCCTAGCGAAGGTACGTTACAACAAGCCAATATTGAGGTAACTGTTCCTGTTGGTAAAATCAGGTATGGTCGAGCAGACTATCAAATTAGCCATTACATTCCTTTCTTAAAAGGGTTTACGTTGGCTTTAAATGGCGCCGTGACGTACGGTAGAGGTTATGGTGGTAAACCTTATCCAATTTTCAAAAATCAATACAGTGGGGGGATTGGTTCAGTTAGAGGTTTTGGCACGAGTTCATTGGGGCCGTTATCAGAGCCGTATTGCCAATCAACAGGTCAGACCGATAATTTGGCCAATTGTATTAGCGTTGATGGTCAGTCTTTGGTTACCCAGTCAAGAGGGGTAGGTGGTCCTAATAAAATCAACTTTAATGCAGAAGTTTATGTTCCCATCCCTGGTGCAAAACTTGATAAAACCTTTCGCTTTTTTGGTTTTGTTGATGCAGGAAATGTTTTTGCAGAAAAAACGTTCTACAAACCTAGTGAATTTAGGGCATCAGCAGGTCTTGGCATATCGTGGATATCACCGATTGGCCCTTTGAAATTTAGCTACGCGTTACCTATTCGGAAAAAAGCTGGTGACCAACTGCAAAAATTTCAATTCCAAGTGGGAACATCATTTTAATGCCCTTATTTTTATTTATAAAACTCTGATTTGGAGAATCATTTCATGAAATTGAACGTTTTTGCCGCCACTGCAATTTTATTTGCTTCAAGCCTTTCTTTTGCTCAAGCCACGCGAGTTGCTGTAGTGAGCTCGGATACCATTCTGCGCGAATCAAAACCTTCTATTGCAGCTCAAGAAAAATTGCAAACCGAATTTAAAGATCGTCAGGCAGCCCTCATCAGCTCTGCAGAAGAGCTTAAAAAACTGGCTGAAAAATATGAAAAAGATGCGCCCGTTATGAAAGACGACGAGCGCACACGGATGCAAAAAACACTGACACAAAAAGATGAAGAATTCCAAGAAAAACAACGCAAATTTGCTGCGGAACTTGAAGAACGCAAACGTGAGGTGATGTCAAACCTGCTTCAAAAAGCCAATAAAATCATTAAAGAAATCGCTGAAAGCGAAAAAATTGATTTGGTTTTACAAGATGCTGTGTATGTCAATCCGCAGGCGGATATTACCGATAAAGTCTTGCAAAAACTTGAGAATGCAAAATAACTTCCGTTTTTTATGTCGTTATCCTGTCCTACGCTTTCACTGCATGAACTCGCCGCCCAAATTGGCGGTGAGCTAATTTTGAGTGATGCAACTTGTCCAACAACTGTCTCAAAAATCAGTGATTTAAAGTCAGCTCAATTAGATGCTATAGCCTTTTTGGTGGATGAGCGTTATTTGGAAGACCTTAAAATATCTAAGGCAACTTGTGTCATTTTGCCCGAAAAAATTTATTCTCAACTTTCAACTGACTGCAAAAATCATCATCATTGGCTTTTACATGACAATCCTTACGTCGCTTACGCCAAGACTTCTCAAATTTTTCATCCTCTACCATCCTCTGTAACGCATTCCATTCATCCAAGCAGTATTATCGCCACCGATGTTAAACTCGGACAAAGCGTAACCATTGGTCCCTTTGTTGTCATTGAATCTGGTTGTGAAATTGGCGATGGGGTAACGATTCAATCGCAATGTTTTGTGGGTAAAGACTGCGTTATTGGTTCTGGCACAACTTTGTACGCCAATGTCACTGTATACGAGGGCTCGCAAATCGGACAACATGTCATTATTCATGCAGGAGCGGTCATTGGTTCTGATGGTTTTGGCTTTGCTCCTGATTTTTCTGGAGCATCAGCGAGTGGTTCTTGGCTAAAAATTGCTCAAATAGGTAAAGTGATTATTGGCGATGACGTTGAAATTGGTGCGAGTAGCACCATCGATCGAGGTGCATTAGAAGATACCATCATCGGTGCTGGATGTAAGATTGACAATCAAGTTCAAATTGGTCACAACGTGCAGATTGGCCGGTGTACCGTTATTGCAGGATGTACGGGCATTGCAGGCTCAACCCAAATTGGCTCGTACTGCATCATTGGTGGTGGTGTTGGCATCGCGGGACATTTGCTAATTTGTGATAAAGTGACCATCACCGGTGGCTCTGGTGTTGCGCAATCCATTAGTGAACCTGGCACTTATTCAAGCACAAAATCGATTGAACCCTATAAACAATGGCAGCGTAACACCATCGCTAGTCGTGACCTATATCAAATGCGTCAGCAACTCAAAAAACTAAATGCTCTCAAGGAGACCTCGTCATGAGTACTACTTTATCCTCGATGGACATTGAACGTATTATGCGTTTATTGCCACATCGCTACCCTTTATTATTAGTTGATCGTGTCATTTCGGTTGATCCTGGCAAACAAATTCATGCCATTAAAAATGTATCTATCAATGAACCCCATTTCACGGGGCATTTTCCTCATTTTCCAGTTATGCCAGGTGTTTTGATCTTAGAAGCTTTAGCACAAGCATCAGCACTGATGACCTTTGCTGACAAAACCATGCAACAAAATGAAAATGATGTGTATTTTTTTGTTAGCATCAACGATGCTAAATTTAAGCGTCCAGTCGTTCCAGGTGATCAACTGCATTTACATTGTTCGCTAGATCGTTTTATTCGTGGTATTTGGCGTTATAAAACCCAAGCACTTGTCGATGGAGCCGTTGCGGCTGAAGCCATGTTGATGTGTACTGTCAAACGTAATGAACCCATTCAAAGTTAAATATGACGCGAATTCATCCAACAGCAATTATTGATCCCCAAGCACAAATTGATCTTTCAGTTTCTATAGGCCCTTATACCATCGTCGGACCTCATGTTGTGATCGGTGCTAAGACAACCATTGGCGCACACAGTATTTTAGAGGGTATGACCACCATTGGCATTGAAAATCAGATTGGTCATTATGCTGTGATTGGCGGTGCGCCGCAAGATATGAAGTATCAAGGAGAACCAACACAATTAATGATTGGTGACCGTAACACCATTCGTGAATTCACGACCATACACACAGGAACAATTCAAGATAAAGGCATGACTAAAATCGGAAGTGATAATTGGATTATGTCCTATGTTCACATTGGTCACGATTGTCAAGTTGGTGATCACACGATTTTTTCAAGCAATGCACAAATTGCAGGACATGTTTCAGTAGGCGACTGGGCAATTTTGGGGGGTATGTGTGGCGTTCATCAATTTATCCAAATTGGCGCCCACGCTATGTTAGGAGGAGCCTCAGCTCTTGTTCAAGATCTTCCACCTTTTGTTATCGCAGCAGGCGATAAAGCAATCCCTCATGGCATTAATGTTGAAGGACTCAAGCGTCGTGGTTTTTCTCCAGAACAAATTACCCATTTACGTCAGGCCTACAAAATATTGTACAAAAGCGAATTATCACTTGAGAATGCTATCCTACAGATTGAAACTTTAAAAACTCAAATTGATCCCAATAGTGCGACAGTTCTTGAAACACTCATTGCCTTTCTCAAAGACACCAAAAGAGGTATTGTACGTTAGCTATTTTAATTTTTAAATCAAAATCATATACCTGAAATAGATGCCTCATTTCCATCGGTATAGCCACTGCATTCAATAACACGCATGATTTAATAATTTCTATTCTCCTTATGGCGTAATCAATTAATTTTTATCATTGGCCGCAGACATAAGAATAATGACTTGACTTAAAAATAATTTTTGTGAATTACTTAACGGTTAATCGACAAAATTTTGAATTCGCGTCTCTTTCGAAACCACCATGCTTGTGCTATAATAGCACTGAACAATTTGGCTAACCGCTATTATCACACGTGTAAATGATGTCCAGTGATCGGTGAAGTGTACGTACCCTAGTGGGCACTGTTTTATTCAATTAGCACGGAGTACATATTTTGATGTTGACAACATGGGTTCATGATTTTGTACCTGCTGACAGCAGTTATGTTGTTAAACTGACCAACTTCTTGATTTCTTAACAATTAATTAATCCTCCTTTTCAAAACGTATCACCGTTCATAGATATTTGAATTATCCCTGATTGGTTTGCTAAAGGTTTATTTATATTAGATTATCGTGGCTATTGGTACTAAACACCACGACCACAAGTATAGACGGAGTAAGCTAAAGTGGCAAAAGCATCCCCAAAAAAACCAGCTCAACAAGCAAAAACTGTAACTCCTCAAAAAGGCAACAAATTAGTCGCTTCAAGTAAACCTGTAAAACCTACAGCAGCGCCAAAGGTTCAAGTGGCAAAAACAACTCAGAAACCTGCCATCAAAATGGTTTCAGAAAAGGCCATTGTTAGCAAAAAGCCAAAATCAGCAACAACTTTAACACAAAAACCTGCAAAAGCTGTCGTAGCATCTCCTACACCTAAAAAATCGGGTACACCAACCTCTACCGTTAAAACAACAAAACAAAACAAACCTTTGGCAAAAACCCCCGCTAAAAAATCTAAACAAGAAGATATCGACAGTGTGAATTCATTATTAGATGATGGATTCGATGACATTAAATCGGTAAAAAAGCCGCCTGTAAAGGGTCGTGGGAAAGCAAAACCCGTTCAAGCAGAAGATGAGGAAGATGATTTTTCTGACCTGGAAGTATTTGATGAAGATGTCGAAGAAATTGTTGTCGAAAAGGTCGCTCCTAAAGATCGGAAATCAAAAGAAAAAGTTTTTCTCAGTGAGTTTGCAGCGCAAAAAAATGAAACTGATCAAGAAAATTGGCGTGCTAAACTCAAATTATTGATTAAAAGTGGGCGCACACGTGGCTATTTAACCTATGCCGAAATCAATGATCATCTTCCTGATGATATAGTCGATTCCGACAGCATGGACACTTTGGTAGCATTTTTAAATGATATTGGTATCGCGGTCTATGAGCAAGCTCCTGATGTTGAAACATTGCTACTGAATGACAATGCGCCTAACATTACTACTGAAGAAGAAGCCGAAGAAGAAGCCGAAGCTGCTTTATCTTCAGTAGACTCCGAATTTGGACGCACGACTGATCCTGTTCGGATGTACATGCGAGAAATGGGCACCGTAGAATTATTATCACGAGAAGATGAGATCGATATTGCCAAACGCATTGAATCAGGACTGAAAGAAATGGTGCAAGCAGTTTCAACCTGCCCCACTACGATTCATGAAATTTTGCGCCTTGCCGAGAACATTGTTATTGGCACGACTCGTGTTGATGAAGTTGTCGATGGCATCACAGATCCAGATGTTGAAGACACCTTCCAACTGAGTAATGGCAAACCCTCAATAGGAGAGGAAGATGAGGAGGCTGACAGTAAACAGCTTGAAGAACTCAAAGAAAAATCAATGGTTATTTTTGCACAAATTAACCATCACTTTGATTTAATGCGTAAAGCATTTGAAAAAGAAGGCTACAAATCAAAATCTTACCTCAAATCACAACAAGAAATTCAAAATGAAATCATGAGATTGCGTTTTACCGCCAAAACCGTAGAACGTTTATCGGATATTCTAAGGCAACAAGCTGATGAAATTCGTAAAGTTGAACGAACGATTATGAATATTTTTGTTGATAAATGTGGTATGGATCGTGAAGTGTTTATTGCTGAGTTTCCTCATCATGAAATAGATCTACAATGGTCTAATGTTATGATGAACAAATACCCCAATTTATCGCAGTCTATTGAAAGACAACTTCCTGCAACTCACGAACAACAACAAAAACTGATCGATTTGCAAAAACGTGTTGTTTTACCGTTACAAGATTTAAAAGAGGTTTCAAGACAAATGTCCGCTGGCGAGTTTAAGGCCAGACAAGCCAAGCGTGAAATGATTGAAGCAAACTTACGCCTTGTTATTTCTATCGCTAAAAAATATACTAATCGTGGCTTACAGTTCTTGGATTTAATTCAAGAAGGAAACATAGGCCTTATGAAAGCGGTTGATAAATTTGAATATCGTCGAGGTTTCAAATTTTCAACTTATGCGACATGGTGGATTCGGCAGGCGATTACACGATCCATTGCTGATCAAGCCAGAACGATACGCATTCCTGTTCACATGATTGAAACCATCAATAAAGTCAATCGGATAAGTCGACAAATTTTGCAAGAAACTGGGGTTGAGCCTGATATTGCCACCTTGGCCGAAAAAATGGAGATGCCAGAGGACAAAGTTCGTAAAATCATGAAAATTGCCAAAGAGCCTATTTCTATGGAAACACCTATTGGCGATGATGAAGATTCGCATTTAGGGGATTTTATCGAGGATCAAGCTACGACCTCACCTATTGACTCTGCCATGCAATCATCCATGCAAGAAGTTGTTAAAGAGATTCTAGATGGTCTCACTCCGCGCGAAGCAAAGGTATTACGTATGAGATTTGGCGTGGAAATGAGTACTGACCATACTTTAGAAGAAGTTGGAAAACAATTTGATGTAACGCGAGAACGTATTCGCCAAATTGAAGCAAAAGCACTTCGAAAAATGCGACATCCCTCACGTTCGGAAAAGCTTAAAAGCTTTTTAAGTGGGAATAATAATTAATCGTTACAAATCCATGTCACGAGTTTTCTCGCAATTATTTTGCTTTGATATAGTTGATCAATTGTCATCACTAAGTTACAATAGCAGCCGTTGACAATTTCATAAAAAATGGGCCGTTAGCTCAGTTGGTCAGAGCAGGGGACTCATAATCCCTTGGTCGGGGGTTCAAGTCCCTCACGGCCTACCAACTAAAAAGTCGCGCATCGCGCGACTTTTTCTTTTTTTCTCATGACACTTAATTTATCGACATCCGCCGTACATTTTTCCGTGCCCTCACGCTTAGCATAAGATGTCAAAAATAAAATTTTATGTCATCAACAACACTACTTAGCTGAAGCAAATGGGTCCGAACTAGCATTGGGTACTTCTATTTTTTCCACCTTGACTGCTGCTGGTTTTTTAGAAGCATTATTTTTACTTGTATTCCCATCCTGTTGAGTTTTCTTTTTTGTGCCCGCATCTTTGCCCTTTTGTTCTGGTGATTGGTCACTAATTGTTCCTATTTTATCTAACACATCTACATTCGTGGGAGTGGAAGCAGGAGCTTGTGTAATAGAGCCAGATGCAGAACCCGATGTTGCTTTAGTAGTAGTACTAATTTTAGCCGTCTCAATGACTTCAACCACTGGGGTTGAGGGAGAAGCTGACGATGCAACATTCTCTGATGTGGAAGACGAAGAAGGAACATTATTAGTTACTGCCGCCGGGGTGGAAGCCAAAGTACCAGCATCATTCGTCACTACCGCTGGTGATGATGACTCTGTCACAGTACTAGTACTACTAGTACTAGCACTCGCAGCGGGAGCGTCGCCTTCGGGTGTGGTTGCTGTTGTAACAATAGAGCCACTCGCCTGATTAGGATCCGTAGTGGTGGTTTGATAAGGATCTCTATGGCAACTCCAATCCTCATTTGTCTCGCCAGTATAATGATCACCACCAAAAAAGAAATTATGAATATTAGGGAATGTACGCTCAAACCATGAAGGTTCTGTTTTAGGTTTCGGTTTTGCGACAGTTTTATCTTCTTTATGTCGACCGTTACCAAAAAGGCGCTCTTTCATGTGAAAAATTGGTGGGAACAACCACTCTAATAAAGATTTATTCTCCATCTTAATGTCAGCTTCAAGTGTCATCCCAGGCTTAAAGTTGATTAATTTTCCTTCACGCGAAAAAATTTTGCCCTGATTAAAACGTTTGATATCATCAACATCAGCATAAACTTTATAATACATCGCTGTTTCTGCATTCTGTGCCTGCATACCTAGCTCGGGAGCGGTATAAGCACTAGGTGGAATATAGACTAAATGCCCAGTAAATGTGCCAAATTTTTCGACTGGGTACGCTGCAAAAACCATTTTAGCGCTTTGATTACATTTGATAAAAGCACCTTTTGATGTCGGAACATACAACTCTGCCCACAAGCTTTTTGAAGGCATAATTTCAATAACATCAACTTTATTTGTAATCGTACTGCCTTGATTAATATCAAGTTTACTTATCATACCGTCTGCTGGCGCATCTATTGAAATTTCAGTGTTTTGTTTCGTTTCGAGTTCACGAGCGGACAGCTGTTCTTTTTGGATATTAAGCTGAGCCATTCCTTGATCCAACTTACCTTTTGCATCTTCTTTGGTGGCACGCAACTGTGTAATCGCCTTATCGTTTTCAGCTAACTGCAGCTGTAAATCTTTTTGTTGTGAAACAAGTTGTTCATATTGCAATTGTGCCTGATTATATTGCTCTTTTGATACAATTCGCTCATCAAACAACGTTTTAATTTCGTCACGACGATCTTTGACCTGCTCAGTTAATGACTTCAAATGGCTTAACTTTGATTCAAGAATCGTATGCGCTCCTTCATGTTCACGGATCACTTTATCAGTATTTTCTATTGCACTTCGATATTGCTCTAAACCAGCCTGACGTTGCTGTTCGATTTCGTTGCGCTGTCTATCAACATTGTCTTTGATATTAGCAGCCAGCCCTCCGCCATTATCTGCAGTAGTATCACGAGTTAATGTAAATAAGCGATCACCTTTTTGCACCTCTTGATCTAACGTAACGTTAAGTTCTTTGACAATCCAACCTGACGGTGCAGCCACCTTCACAACTCTTGTTGTTGGCGTTAAAAAACCTTGGACTTTTTCGACATGCGTATAATCTAATTTAATCAACATAAAAAAGCCGACTAATACCGACAGTAACAATAATGCGATCAGTGCGGTTAGAGGCAAAGGAATTGCAACAACCCCTTGAATAATATAGCTTAGATTGGTTCCACGGCGAATATGAGTCACCCCTTTTTGAGGGCGCTCCATTTGGCTCATGACACGAATTTTTTCTCGGAAACTTGGCATAATTTCATTAATAATTAAGGTGTTATATTATTTTCTAACAAAGTTAAACGCACTCATCGTGTCTTTACAAACTTGCGCAACAAAAAGATTTTTCATCACTCGTCATCTTCAGCAATACCACCTTTGGGTTTCATCAAAGGATGTGGTTCATAATAAGGCAACATATGTTCCCAAAAGTGCCAGTAATAAGGTTTTTCTATTAACGTACGTTCTAAAACATTGACAATTTTTTGTTCAGCTATCCTTAACCGCTCATATGTCACAGGCTCATCAGACATCGAATCAATGCCAGGATCTACAAAATTCATTTCAACTTGTTCAAGGTATGGAATGCCTGTCACAAATCCATTGAGTACTTTCATACGGTGTTCATGCGCTAACTTAACTCCGCCAGATGCAAAACGCATATTTTTTCCGAACATTTCGCAATTCGTTGCGTCACCAAAACCGCCACTTAAATCGGTCATCAAAATAAAAACAGGCTTGTCGTTACGCAAAATTTTAAGGAACTTTTTCAAACCTAAACGGTTTTTAATATCGATCACTTCAATTTTCTTTTCGCCTTCGCGACCAATTCTCAAATTATCTTCCCAAAACGATCCTGGTGCGTTACTATGCATCATCATCACAAATTTACGATCTGCTGGAATGGCTTCACGTGCCGAAGCTACCAAGATTGATAGGTTAGACATATGGAAACCACCAAGCAAAATAGGCCGATCAGGGTGATCTCGGCATGCCTTTTCGATGATTTCACGCCCATTAAACTTCACTTGAGATCGAATGTATCCATACATCTGCTCCGGTGTTTTGTTCCGATTCACTAAATAACTGGTCACTTCTAACATCACGGCTGACCATGTCATTCGTTTGGCCAATTTTTCAGCTGTAACATCATCTAACTTAAAAGCTGCTGTTGTAAATTGTTTAATCGCTTGATATGTTGCAGGCAAATTAGAGATCGTAAATCTCGCCATTTGTCCCACATATTTCACCACAAAAGGAATTGAGCGTTTTTTGGCTAAATATATCGCAAATTTCTTGATAAAAAAGGCAATGACAAAAGGGTTAAAAATAAAGGTCCTAACCTGAAACCGCAAGCGTCGCCCAAACATAATGCTTCCTTCCGCTTATTGTTGTTTTTCCATGCCGACCCTTGCCAAAGCAGCAATTTCTTCTAGGTAATCCTGCCCCACCTTTTCCAAACGACCGTCTTCCATTTTATAGATGCTGTCAACCATGGATAAAACATAATCGGCATGCGTAACAATAATACAAGTACACGGTAACTTCATCACTGCTTTACAAATTTCTAGTGCGGTTTTACGATCAAGGTTTGAAGTAAATTCGTCTAAAATCAATATTTTAGGTTGTATGTAGAGCGCCCGCGCGATCAATAAGCGTTGCATTTGACCTGCAGATAAAAACTTTTGTGTATCACCAATATTAGTTTGGTAGGCCTGATCAAGCTGTTGAATTTCGTCATGTATCTCTACCATTTTTGCAACTTCTATCATCAGGGATTTTTTTGCAGTGGGTGAGAAATTGGTAATATTAGCCATAATAGTACCGCGAAACAATTGATCTGATTGTGTCACTGCGGCAAGATTTTTACGATATTGTCGTACATTAACCCTAGCAAGATCGGCATTATCGGCAAACACATGGCCATCTGGTGCTTTATAAAGACCTGAAATAAGGTTTAAAAGCGTTGTTTTACCTGAACCTGTTCGACCCACAATCGCCATTTTTTCACCAGCCCTAATATGGAGATTAATGTCTTTTAAAATTTCACGATCAGCACCGCGCGGTATGTATGTCAGATTTTTAACACTCACTGCGCCCGTAAGATTATTCACATCATCAATAGGTTTACTAAAGTCAGGGTCTTCTGTATCAGTTTCTACGATGTCAGCCACACGATCTAAATGCACCTGTAAAACCTTGCGCTCGATCCAAAGATGAACAATCTTGACAAAACTTGCACCAAACATATTTTTGTACTGCAAGAAAGCATAAATGATACCAACCGTCGTTTTGCCATTGAGAACCAAATAAGCACCATAACCAGTAATAATTAGTTGTTCAAGACTCATAATGGCTTTACTTATCGAGTCAAAACCCAACATAAACAAATCATTTGCCCTAACAGCTTGTAATTGTTGGGTAAACGCATTAGCCCACATATTGCTACGTGCTGCCTCATTGGACAATAGTTTGATGGAATGCGCAGAACGAATATTTTCAATCAGCACAGCTTCTGCTTCAGCACCTCGATTTAACGTCTGAGCTACTGCGTCACGTAAACGAGGTTGTACGGCAACACGTGTAGCTGCAAACAAAATTAAAAGTCCTATATTGATCAACCCCATTTCCCAGTTATAAAACATCATCAAGGCACCAGTAATCACCATGGTCACAACGGCCATGTAAGTTCCTAGGACGCCATTGATCAAAAAGCTACTAATTTCACCGATTGATCGAACACGTGACAAGGTGTCCCCTGTGTTACGGAATAAAAAGTAGGTAATGGGTAGCCTAAATAAATGGCTTACGACGCCACTGGAAAGCTGTTGCAGCATGGTATTACGAAGATAACTACTGACATTGCCGATAACCCAGCTATATAGAACATCAAAGAAAAATATGACGCCAAAAATAATCGTCAGTAGAATAACGACATCGATGTTGTTTTTACCGATTGCATCGTCAATCATCCGCTGAACGTAAGAAGGTCCGATCAAGCCAATGAGCTGAGACACAAAACCAGCCAAAACACCCAAAACCAAAGTATCTTTTAAGCCATTGAGTGTATTAACATAATCCCATAATCCGACACTTTTTTCTTTCTTTTCTTTCTTAAAACGGACATCAGGATTTAACTCAAGAGCATAACCTGAAAGCTGGCTCACAACCTGCCCCATATGCAAGCGACGTTGCCCAATAGCGGGGTCAGCTAAAAATACGGTATTACCTTTGATTTTTTCGAGAACCACAAAGTGGTTATGTCCCCAATGTAAAATACAAGGGGTTTTTAATTCACCGATTTCGTGTGCTTCAAACTGAAGTGCTCTTGCTGTCATGCCAAGGTCATTGGCAATTTCAGACAAGTCAAAGAAACTTAGCCCTGAGTCAATTTTTACGGGATAACGGTTGCGCAAAAAGCGCAAAGATAGTTCTTTACCGTAATAATCTGCAATCATTGCTAAACAGGCTAGACCACACTCCGTGACCTCGTCTTGCAATACGATTTTGATTTTTCTTCTTAAAAATATTGTGTCTAGCAAACTCATAAGTACTTATTATTTAGGCTTATTTATTAATTATATCCGATGCAAAAATCATCATACCTTCAACCTTCCGCTCCTCCTACATGTCTTGGCACCTGATTCCAAAGACATCATCTAAATATCATGATCGACTTTCAAATGCTTGTATTTCCAAATTTTGAAAAATTAGACAACAACCCATATAGTAACAAAAAAAGAGCCGTTTGGCTCTTCTTTTGGGTATTTTTACCATTAATTTTGCGGGAAAATACTTCCTTCACCTGGGAATTGCTGATCAAAACCTTTTCCAGAAATCGCTTTAGCTTGACGTTTTGTCGGTTGACTAAAAATTTGTTTTGCTTGTTTATTCGACATACCAAAATCCAAACGACGTACAAACGGCGCTCCAACCACCAAACCATCTCCAACCTCACCAATACTGACACCGCCACGAAGTGATGTCAACATTTCTTTTCCAGTAATTTCACGCATATGACCCCCATTCATTCATGGAATCCAAAGACTCAAATTAAACAACACAATTTTAAAAACACTTCTGACAGTATGTTTAAAACTGGGCTGTCATTCAACCATGACACTGCATGGCTGAAATGACTAATGACACAGTATTACTTCTTGCCTTTAGAGCTGCCGCCACCACCACTTGGTTTTTTGCCACCAGGTGCTTTACCTTCTTTGCCACCACCCAAAGTAGTCAACAACTTTCCGCCCATATCCATTAGGTCTGCTACTGTAGCAAGCATACCACCACCAGAAACTGTTTTAGATTCAACTTTAGTTAAATTTTTCATTTAAGACTCCTTAAAAACTTTAATATACAATAATTTAATTAAACAAGATCATCCCGCCAGGACCCGCTCCACCCGATGGTGAAGGCGACGGTGACGGCGAAGGTGACGGTGTCGCACCACCACTGCTTGGTTTTTTGTTACCAGGTTTTGAGCCGCCGCTCGGTTTTTTGGTTGAGGCACCAGTGCCCTTACCCATTGCTACCTCAAGCTGACGTAAAGCCGCCGCTTCTTGAGTTAGAAAAGTACCCAGTTTTCCAATACTCAGAGCACCACCTTTAACAGCCCGGCACTCCCCATTTGTCAAATGCTTCATCGCAACATCTCCTATTTAGTGGAAACTATTTACCTGATTTTTTGTCGCCAGAACCACCAGATGGTTTTTTACCACCGCTAGCACCTGGGGCTTTTGGTTGATCCTTGCCCATAGCAACTTCCAATGTACGGAGCGCCGCAGCTTGCATCGTCATAAACTTACCTAACCCTGCAAGGCTCAAGGCACCGCCTCGAACTTGCTGCGAGTTTACTTTTGTCAATTCTTTCATAAATCTCTCCTAAAAAAATAATCAACCCGTTTCCAACTTAGCCGTTTAACAAAAGCTGTTATAACGATTTATAGCACAATTTACAAACCATATGTGTGTGATTTGCAATTGTTAACAATTGACCTCGTTATAACGAAGCCAAAATCCAAACTAGCGAGTGGCTGCTTTACGCGCATTTTTTTCGCCATCGCTCTCTTTCCCAACGGCTGCCTTTGCATCTACCTTGCTGGCATCCTTCACATCTTTGTTGGGGCTCAATGTATTCAAGACTGTCTGCAAATTTGCCAAAATTGGCGCAATCGCTACTAACATCATCTCGGCACCACCGCCTCGGATCTGTTTTTCTTGAACTTGTTTTAGTATTTTCATAAGTTTTCCTAAGCACTATGTGATATTATTTTTTACTGCCTTGTTGGCCTTGGCCACCCTTTTTACCGCCTTGCTTATTGCTTGGTGGTTTTGAGGCTTTAGCATCTTGCAGACCTACGCCCAATGTAACTAGCACAGTTGCGACGCCAACCAGCGTTCCAGTCATATCCCCCCCTCGCACACACCTTGCTTGTTTTTGCAAAAGCTGCTTCATCTAGGTTCTCCTATTTATGTTTACGGCTGCGTGCTTACCGTCTATTCACACAGTGTATAAAAACTGACTTTAATTTGATATTAGGGTATACACCTAAAACCGTTAAAGAATGTTAACAATCTCAATCACTGCCCAACTGCAGATCGAATAAGATTGTCTGTATTGGCCAGTGTGTCCACGGAAAGCAAATTGTCTAAGTACATCAAACGTAACCGATTCGATAAAATTTCAAAATAAGTTCGAATCACTTCTTGGCGTACATCAGATGTTGTTTTTTCGATGCGCAATACATCAGAAGTTGTTGAAAAACCTGATGTTTGTGCTTTGCGAGCAGCATAATAGGCCTTGCGACTTGCATCATAAGCTGCTTTTAGTCCTACCAAATTTTGTGCGGAAGCCGTCATTCCATTGATAGCCGTATAACGCTCTAAACGCCAATCTTGCGCAGCTTTACGCACATCTTCTTCATATTTGGTAATTTGTTCAATGGCTTCATCTTCTGCGTAATAAGTTCCAGCATTCAGCGAACCCCGCACACCGAAACCATAAGTGGTATTACGGCTTGCTCGATCACCCAAATCAAGTGGCGTATTAGCATAATATGTCCTACTATGACGCACAGCAATTCCCGCTTTGGGCAACCATTCCGCAAAAGCTTTTTTACGGTTTTGTTTAGCCGCCTCAACCCGCAGCATCGCAATTTGATAGGTCAGACTTGCTCCCATATTATTATCATTATATAAATTGGGGATTAACAAAACTTCCATCGGTAAATTCAAATCCAATCGTTGAGATTCTTCCATGGGCAACTTAAGCCCTGTAATTTCTTCATATTTACGGTAAAACTCTTCCATTCTTTTTCGCGCAGCAAACTCTTGCGTTTGCACACGTTGATACTCAGCATCTTGTTGTAAATAATCAAAAATTGTTTTATATCCGACCTCCATACCACGCTTGGCATCATACGCTTGTTTTTGTAGGGCAAAGGTCTCTTGTTTGTAGGTATTCCAAACCTCTCTGGCTTGCAAATAACTAAAACACATTTCCGCAACTTTCAACATTAATTGATATTTTGCTAGATCGCGAGTTTTTTCTGCGCCTTCTACTAATAACTTGGTATTGTTGACATCATACCAAGCAGGTAAGTTAAAGACGGGTACGGTTAATGTTGCTGAAAACGTTGAGGTTTTACTAACGCCACCTGGGCTACCAAACAACTGACTAAACAGTTGTTGCAAAAGCGAGCTAGTTGGAGATTGGTCACCACCCTGACCAAACTGCGTGCGCCAGTCAGATTTGGTTGAAGAACGTTGCCATGCATATTCGTAATCGAGTGAAGGCAACAAACCAGCTGTCGCCTGCCCAATTTTTGTTTTGGCAATTCGAATATCGACTTCGGCACTTCTGAGTGTCGGATCTTTAGCAAGTGCCGCCTGATAACCATTGGCCAAACAAATTGCTTGAGCTTGACCACTTGAAAATAGACAAAAAACGATCAAGCCCGTCGCGAAAAACAGCGCAGACCAATGTCGATGATTGTTTTGCGTAAATCGTTTTATTATCGTTATCAATGCAGAATTCCTAATACATTCAATTACTTATTTTTAGACACTCAAACTGCTTCACGCCCCAACTCGGTTAAAGCGCGACGTACATTGTACTCGTCTTTTTACTATTTTTTCTATGGTTTGTACACACCCTATATTTCCTAGGTTGTTATCATGCCACAAAATAAGTCATTCGTGAACAAAACAAAAGTTAATTTTCGTCAATTATCCGTAAAGGTAGGTGTTTTCCCTTATGCAGGAGGGCCAGCTGCCAGAAACAGCTGATAGGCTGGATTATGCGTTTCTTCCCAAAAACGATAACCTAGCTGCGAAAGAAACTCCCTAAAATCAGTGCGTTCTGATTCTGGAACTTGCAGCCCTACCACAATTCGACCTGCGTCTCCGCCTTGATGCCGATAATGAAAAAGGGATACATTCCAATTCGGGTGCATTTTCTCTAAAAAACGCATCAAAGCACCAGGTCGTTCTGGGAACTCAAAACGATACAAAACTTCGTTTTGATGATTGGCCAGAGACGAAGGGAAATGTCCTCCAACCAAGTGACGTAAATGTGTTTTTGCTAATTCATCATGACTTAAGTTTAAGGTTGGGAAACCATTTTCATCCAACAAATCTTTCAAAACATCAATACGTTGGCGATTACTAACGGCAATACCCACAAAAATATGCGCATTTTGTGGGTCGCTCATCCGATAATTAAATTCTGTAATATTATTATCGCCGATTAGACGGCAAAAACGTCGGAATGACCCTCGTTCTTCTGGTAAGGTCACCGCAAATAAAGCCTCTTTAGCTTGCCCCATGTCGGCACGCTCTGCTACTAGACGTAGCCGATCAAAATTCATGTTGGCACCACTTGTCACGGCAACATAATTCTTACCATCCTTAACGGTTTGATTTTCTGCATATTTTTTTAATCCAGCCAAAGCCAATGCTCCAGCTGGCTCAACCACACTTCGCGTATCTTCAAATACATCCTTAATCGCTCCACAAACTTCATCGGTATCAACAACTAGCACATCATCTAGGTAATCTTGACACAATTTAAAGGTAGTTTCCCCAACCAATTTAACGGCCGTGCCATCAGAAAAAAGCCCCACATCAGGCAGAGTCACTCTTTCACCTTTTTTAAGGGATTGCGCCATTGCATCTGAATCAGCTGTTTGTACACCAATCACCTTAATATCTGGACGTAGTGTTTTAACGACAGTTGCAACCCCAGCAGCCAAACCACCGCCGCCAATGGCAACAAAAATGGCTGAAATCGTATCAGAATGTTGTTGTAAAATCTCCAGCGCAATCGTTCCTTGACCTGCAATCACATCTGGGTCATCAAAAGGATGAATAAATGTCACCCCTTGCTCTTGAGATACTTTCTCGGCAAATCCATACGCATCAGAATAGGACTCCCCATGCAATTGAATATCAACATGATCGCCTCCAAATGCTCGGACTGCATTGATCTTGACCTGCGGCGTAGTGACTGGCATCACAATAATGGCATGACAAGCTAATTTTTTGGCAGACAAAGCAACGCCTTGCGCATGATTTCCTGCTGAAGCCGTGATGACACCTCGTGTTAGTTCTGCTGGCGTTAACTGTGCCATTTTGTTATAAGCACCTCTTAACTTAAAAGAAAAGACAGGTTGTTGATCTTCGCGTTTAAGCCAAACACCAACACCTAAGCGTTCTGATAAACGTTGTGCCTTTTCAAGAGGAGTGATCACCGCCACGTCATACACATGGCTATTTAGGCTTTTAATCAAGTAGTTGTATTGCATCATATCAAAATTCGATCCGATCATCACACGTTAACCTAGATCAAACCTAGGTCAGTAAAGAGGTATCCAAAACGTAAAAATCAAATCATTGAATAAATTGTCATTTTACTCTCTGAAAAGCGTATTTGTCGGTATAATGAACATAGTTTTAAGATTTAAGTTACGTCAAATTCATGCTTATCAACCCAATACTTCTGTTATTGTATTGCTTTTAAGGAGGAAGGATTGCTTTTGCAAACGCTGACGACATTTTTACTCGACTTTTTCTCGCTGGACCATCTAGGTCTGGCAGCTATTTTTCTGATTGCAACACTGTCAGCGACAATCTTGCCCATGGGATCAGAGCCTGTGGTCTTTCTTTACATCAAACAATCGCCTGAAAATTTTTGGCAAGCCATTTTGTGGGCGACAGCAGGTAATACCTTAGGCGGAATGATCACTTACTCGATGGGGTTAGCCACACAAAAAACCATCACACATCTCCAAGGTCACCCACCACACAATCCCATATTACTCAAATGGATTCAAAAAGTTGGCCCTAAAGGACTGTTTTTTTCATTTTTACCGGTGATCGGTGATCCTTTATGCGGTATAGCTGGTTGGCTAAGCTTTCCTTGGTGGCAAAGTTTGATATATATGTGTATTGGCAAGTTACTACGCTATTTAACACTGACAACTGCCTTATTATGGGTTCCTAACACTTTTTGGCAGCAATTACTCGATGATCTCTCTAAAATAAGTCATTAGACCATCAATCATCCTCAACACTTTCATGATTTAACAGCACTAAGCACTAATATGATGACCTCACCTCTTCCTCAGTTTCTTGTCCTCATCGCCCACCCTGATCTAACGCGTTCCAAGTCGACACGTCACGTCATTAATGCGCTGGCGAATCTTCCTTACTGCACCTTACATGATTTATATCATCATTATCCAGAACACATCATCGATGTGAAAATTGAACAACATCACTTAAAAAAGTGTGATGGAATCATTGCTATTCACCCACTTTATTGGTATTCAGCCCCCAGTTTATTAAAGGAATGGTTTGACACTGTACTAACACCCAATTTTGCTTATGGAGAACATTTTGGGCTTTCAGGAAAATGGTGGCAACAGATTATCACGATGGGTGACCATGAGCACGCTTACCAGACCGATCATCGTCATGGTTTTAGTCTATCGCAATTGTTAAGTCCCTTTGCTTTAACCATGCGTACTTGTCAGATCAATTATCGCGAGCCTTTTATTATTGACAACACCGATGAACTCAGTGAAGCACAAATCTCCCAACGTGCAAACCAGTATATTCAACAACTTAAAAATATCATTGATGATACACACCCGTCATTTCTTACTCGTTAAATACCTCACCTCGTCAAGTAATGCGCACATAAGTCACTGATGAGTTCAATCTATGCGGTAAAAAATAGTTTTATGAGGAAACTTTTATGCATCTTGTTGTCATGCTTAAACATTAACGGATGCAGTACATATGAAGCCATGGCATGGTAGCATGGCGATATTGGCAAAAACCACTTGACGACTATATTAAAATAACTGGCTAAACCAGAGCTAGGCTCCGACAAGAGGGCTTGTTTATTGATAAACAACTGTTATCAACCCCGCTCTCCTTTTGTTAATAAACGACATGAATCAAGAAGTTTTATTGATTATTTGTGTGTTACTCGCCACGGCTATTAGTACCGTACCTGTTTTTAAAAAATTAGGATTGGGCGCAGTATTAGGTTATTTAATAGGTGGCATTGTGATTGGGCCTTATGGGCTACATCTGCTGGGCCATGAACACAATCATGCTTTGCATGGCATCGCTGAACTAGGCATTGTCATGTTATTGTTTATGGTAGGTTTAGAGTTCTCGGATTTGGGTTTGTGCAATGATTCTACATAGTGTTGGTAAGAGGTAGCCACCAAAGGCTGCGAGTAGTGCAATCCCTCCTAAGCCTTTTGCAATTGACACCCAAATAGGAGCAGATGTTTGAGAAAAAACTTGAAACCACGCAAGCTGGACAAAATAGCTTTGCTGTACTGTTGATGCAAGATTTAATGGTGATTCCTATCTTGGCACTTTTACCACTTTTGGCAACTCAAACAGCAGCTACAGCAGGTACATCTGCTCCTATTTGGGTGTCAATTGCAAAAGGCTTAGGAGGGATTGCACTACTCGCAGCCTTTGGTGGCTACCTCTTACCAACACTATGTAGAATCATTGCACAAACCCAAATCCGAGAACTCTTTACGATGCTCGCCTTGGTCGTTGTCATTGGTAGTGCTTGGTTGATGGTACAAGTTGGTTTATCTCCAGCTTTAGGAGCTTTTATTGCTGGGTTAATGTTATCGGAAAGTGAATATCGTCATGAGCTTGAAAGTGATATCAAGCCGTTTGAAGGTATGTTATTAGCACTGTTCTTTTTAACGGTTGGTGTTGGCATTGATTTTAATGCAGTTTATCATCATTGGCAGATAGTAGCCGCTCTGACTTTGGGACTCATGATACTCAAATATGTTCTTTTATACGGTTTATCAAGAATTTTTGCAGCAACGGCTTCATCAAGTTCACTATTTGCATTATTAATGTGCCAAATTGGCGAATTTGCCTTTGTGTTAATTGGAGAAACTGGGCACTTACAAATTTTCAACGCAGGACAGCAAGCCATCCTCAACGCTATGGTAGCGCTATCGATGATCTTAACACCGATCTTATTTGTTTTTTATCAGAAATATACACGTAGCCAAACTAACGATCCAAAAGGTGTCGGTGAAACCATTCACCCACAGCAAAGTACGGTCATCTTGGCTGGGCATGGGCGGATTGGCACTATTATCGGACGAGTATTGCGATCTATGCGTATACCTTACACCGTTTTAGATACCTCTCCAGAACAAATAGAACTCATGCGAAAAATTGGTATGAAGGTTTTTTACGGTGATGGGGCACGCTTTGACTTACTTGTTGCCGCTGGCGCCCATGAAGCTAAAGTATTGATTATAGCCGTCAATGAACAAGATGTAGCTCTTGAAATTGTTCGACTTGCCAAAATTCATTTTCCTCACTTAACGATCATTACACGTGTCAAAGCGCGTAAAGATGCCTATGAAATGGTAAATCAAGGCATTAAACACATCCACCGTGAAACTTATGGATCAGCCATTAACATGGCAAGAGATGCTTTGATTTCTTTAGGATATTCTCCACACAAAACCAATCGAATTTTACATCGTTTTGAGAAAACAGATTGGGAGCAAGTGCTTGATATGGCAGGCAGTCTTGATGAAAATGACTATGTCGCTAAGGCGCGCAAAGCCATCCAAGAATCAGAACGCTTATTAGGTTTATACGGCGATGAGCATGATATCGATATTGCTTATTGGTCTCACAAGGATTGGAAAGTTTTTCTTGAAGAGAAAAACTCTGAGGCATTATCACCTAAACATCAATCACATTCCCAAAAAAATGATTTGCCTCTACCAACCAATGAACATAGATAACCATAACCTTATAGCTATTAATACTCGATCATGTCGACGCCATTGTGAACAAAATATTGCCTTTAAGTAGACGTTTTATCTGGCTAAATACGTTATAATTACGCATTGTAGAAAGGGCTTAGCATGCGCATTATCAAAAAAGCACTCACGTTTGACGACGTTTTACTCGTACCAGCATATTCTAACGTGTTACCACGTGACACATCTTTGAGTACACGATTAACACGGCAAATTACGCTCAATATTCCTCTCGTATCTGCAGCGATGGATACTGTCACCGAATCTCGCTTGGCTATTGCCATTGCGCAGGAAGGCGGGCTTGGTATTATCCACAAAAATTTACCGCCCGAGAAACAAGCCAAAGAAGTGGCTAAAGTCAAACGTTATGAGTCAGGTGTTTTGCGTGACCCTATTAGTGTTACTGCTGATATGACCATACGACAAGTCATTGAACTATCTAATATTAATGGATTTTCAGGCTTTCCTGTCGTGGATGGCAAACAAGTCATTGGCATTATCACCAATCGTGACATTCGTTTTGAGCATGATCTCAATGCCAGTGTTGGCGATCGCATGACACCCCAAAACCGTTTAATTACCGTTCCTGATGGTGCAGATCCTGAGGCAGTCAAGGATCTGATGCACAAAAACCGCTTGGAACGGGTCATAGTGGTGGGTGACCAGTTTGAACTTAAAGGTTTAGTCACGGTTAAAGACATTCAAAAATTCAAAGAGCATCCTAGAGCATGTCGGGATGATACTGGGCGTTTACGTGTTGGTGCTGCCGTTGGTGTTGGTTCTGATAACGAAAAACGCATTGAGCTACTGGTAGCCGCTGGGGTTGATGTCATTGTTGTGGATACGGCTCATGGTCATAGTCAAGGTGTTTTAGATCGAATTACTTGGGTTAAACAAAAATACCCTCATGTCCAAGTCATTGGCGGTAATATTGCAACCGCTGCAGCAGCTAAAGCCTTAGTTGCAGCTGGGGCTGATGGTGTTAAAGTCGGTATTGGGCCAGGTTCTATTTGCACAACTAGGGTCGTAGCTGGTGTTGGTGTTCCACAAATTACGGCCGTATCTGATGTTGCTGATGGTTTGGCAGGCACAGATGTACCCATCATTGCAGATGGAGGGATTCGCTATTCTGGTGATATTGCTAAAGTATTAGCCGCAGGTGCAAATGTGGTCATGTTGGGTGGCTTATTAGCAGGCACTGAAGAAGCTCCTGGTGAAGTCATTTTATACCAAGGTCGCTCTTACAAAACTTATCGTGGCATGGGCTCAGTTGGTGCAATGAAAGAAGGCGCTGCTGACCGTTACTTTCAAGAAGCTGATGCTAACATTGACAAATTGGTTCCCGAAGGTATAGAAGGTCGCGTACCCTATAAAGGTTCTGTAACCGCTGTACTGTATCAATTAACGGGAGGTGTACAAGCATCGCTAGGTTATTGTGGTTGTCACAATATCGATGAACTACACCAAAAAGCTGAGTTTGTTGAGATCACCGCTGCAGGGATGCGCGAATCACATGTGCATGATGTACAAATTACGAAAGAAGCACCAAACTATCATATTGATTAATGATATAATTCCGTACTTTCGTACCCTTTAGGAGAAGATAATGATTTGGTTTTTACGCATGGTGTTGTTTATTAATGGTCTTATCATGGCCATCTTAGGTGGTTCTATTTTTATGGCATCAGCGCTCCAACAAACCTACATGATTGTTGTACCACTTCCAGAGCCCGAGGTATACGGACACTTGATGGGTATTTCTTGGTTAGCCATTGCTTGGTTATTATTACACTCAGCGGTCACCAAGCATAGTGCGATGGTAGTCGGTCGTAAATTTGGCTTCATGGCCATATTATCTTCATTATTTATTGGCTATTTTGCCTATAACAATCATCACACCTTAAGCCAATTGGGTGTTTATATGGTCGGTGGCGGAGCTTTGACAATTTTTATTTTGGGTCTATTAGAAGTGTGGCTCGTTGGTGCCATCAAATCTAGCATGGTTCGTAAGGCATATGCAGACAAAGTGCTCAAAAAGCATGGTCACAACAAAGAAGAAGAGACCGTTGACATCACACCCTCAGCTGCCAATGCTTTACCCAACAACACGGTTGACGCAGTCGTAACTGAAGAGGTGGCAGCAGAAACAGCAGATGGAAAAGAAGTCGTTGAAGCTTATGCCGTTACCCCCTTAGGTGATGGTACAGCAGATAGTTCCGCACTTGATGACAAGAAAAAGGGTTGGCGTTCAATGTTTTAATGATGTGGTCAACGTGGGCATGAAAAACCACCGCTTAAAATGGTTGGTATTCATGCCTCATCAAATCAAAGGGCGTGTTGTAACGCCCTTTTTTATCTGATGATCGTCATTGAGCAGCAATTTATACGCAAAAAACATAAGAGGCTATATGAGTCAACGAGATATGATTTTGATTTTGGATTTTGGTTCACAGGTTACTCAACTCATTGCTCGTAGAGTACGTGAGGCACATGTCTATTGTGAAATTCACCCGCATGACGTGAGTGACGACTGGATTAAAACTTTTACTAAAAATCAAACTGTTAAGGGCATCATCTTATCAGGCGGGCCCAATTCGGTCTATGAGCAATCCGCTTTGAAGGCAAGTCCGTCGATTTTTGAGTTAGACGTACCCATTTTGGGCATTTGTTATGGTATGCAATGGTTGAATCAATATTTAGGCGGTCAAGTTCATGCGAGCACTCACCGTGAATTTGGTCATGCCAGTATCGATATTCAACATAACAGCCCCTTGTTTGACGGCATTACCACCAAACAAGGTCGAAAACTGAATGTCTGGATGAGCCATGGTGATCATGTTACGCAATTAGCGCCAGGGTTTACTGTATTGGCAAGCACGCCTTCTTGTCCTATTGCAGCCATGGGCAACTTCGAACGTAAAATCTACGGGATTCAATTTCACCCAGAAGTCACGCACACCCCTGATGGCCAAGCCATGTTAGATAACTTTGTACGTGAAATCTGTCAAATAAGCCCTAACTGGACAATGCACAACTATGTTGATGAAGCGATTGACAAAATTCGCAATCAAGTCGGAGATCAAGAAGTTATTTTAGGTTTGTCAGGGGGCGTTGATTCATCGGTTGCTGCAGCATTAATCGCTAAAGCCATTGGTTCACAATTAACTTGTGTGTTTGTTGATCACGGTTTGTTGCGTCTCAATGAAGCAGAACAAGTCATGGAAACCTTTGCACGGAATCTTGGTGTTAAAGTCATTCATGTTAACGCCAAAGATCAATTTATGCATGCATTAGAAGGGCAATCCGACCCTGAAGCAAAACGCAAAATCATTGGTAAAGCCTTTGTGGATGTTTTTCAAGCGGAATCCCAAAAACTCACACAAGCCAAATGGCTAGCACAGGGAACCATCTACCCTGATGTCATTGAATCTGCCGGTGCAAAAAATAATAAAGCCCATAAAATCAAAAGCCATCATAATGTTGGTGGCTTGCCTGAAGATATGCACTTGAAGTTACTTGAACCTCTTCGTGAACTTTTTAAAGACGAAGTACGTCAATTAGGTCTAGAGCTTGGCTTGCCTCGCGAAATGGTTTACCGCCATCCTTTCCCAGGACCAGGTTTAGCCGTACGCATTTTGGGCGAAATAAAGCCTGAATATGTTGTTTTATTACAAAAAGCCGATGCAATTTTTATTGAAGAATTACGCAATACCATTGATCAGACGACAGAAAAATCATGGTACGACCTCACTAGCCAAGCTTTTGTGGTGTTTTTACCTGTGAAAACCGTAGGTGTGATGGGAGATGGACGCACCTACGATTATGCCGTTGCCTTGCGAGCTGTCATCACGACCGATTTTATGACAGCGCACTGGGCTCACTTACCTTATGATTTATTGGGCAATGTTGCCAATCGTATCATTAATGAAGTCCGCGGGATTAATCGGGTAACCTACGACATCTCTGGCAAACCGCCTGCAACGATCGAATGGGAATAAAACTATATTCCATCGAGCGGGATATATACTGGATGCAACAAGCACTCGCACTTGCTCGTATCGCAAAAGATCGCGGTGAAGTACCTGTTGGCGCACTTATCGTCGCGAATGAAAAAATCATTGCTAAGGGATACAACCAAGTCATTACCCTTCAAGATGCGAGTTGTCACGCAGAAGTCGTTGCCATCAAAACAGCTATGGCACAAATGCATAACTACCGACTCAATGGCAATATAACGCTTTATGTCACCCTTGAGCCTTGCATCATGTGTGCAGGATTGATATTACATAGCCGAATTCCCCGCGTGGTTTTTGGTGCGAATGATTATCGAGCGGGAGCAATGGGGGGATGCAATGCCATTCATCTTGCTTTCAACGAATTGCCTTATCCTACACCTGATGTGGTAGGTGGCGTGTTAGCTAAAGAGTGTCAAGAACTGCTCACTGAGTTTTTTGAAGTACGTCGCTAATGCCACAAACGCACCTTGGCTAATGCAGAAAGACACAAGTCGTCGTGACAAAAAGCATGGTCGATGTCGAAATAAAATAACAAGAGTGTTTTAGCCTAAGCAACGGTGCGATAAAGCTGGTAGTTGTTGGCGGATAGATGCCAACTGTTTGGATGAAACCTCTCCTGTAACCACGCCTACACCTTGCGTGCACTCTGTCAAAACGCTTCCCCAAGGATCAATTAAGCAGCTTTGCCCCCACGTGTGACGACCATTAGCATGGATGCCGCCTTGAGCACTCGCTAAAACATAACACTGATTTTCAATAGCACGAGCACGTAATAACACTTCCCAGTGTGCGTGACCCGTTGTATGCGTAAAAGCGGCGACAATACAGATTAGATCTAAAGGTTGCGTCTGATCTAGGCTTAATTGGCGAAACAGTTCAGGGAAGCGAATATCATAACAAATCGCCACTCCCACGCGTCCCCAAGGTGTTAAGAAGCTGCATAAGTGACTACCCGCTAAAAAATCTTGATGTTCATCATAATACTCTTCGTCTGTTTGGTATTTAAACAAATGTATTTTGTCATAACGGGCAATGCGCACCCCAGTGGGGTCGTAAATGAGTGTCGTGTCATAAGGTTTTTCTGTACCATCTTGCAAGGCAAGACTACCTCCTACCAAATACACTTGCTCTGATTTAGCGACCTCACTCAAAAAGGTCTGAATCTGACCGTTATCTAATGACTCTGTTGCTAGCAAACGATCTGCTGGCGTTTTAGGTAGGCAAGCAAAATATTCTGGTAGAACGATCAATTGTGCGCCAGTTTGTTTGGCTTGTTGAATTAATATCCGTGCTGTCTTCAGATTTTCTTCGACATGTATACCTGACACCATTTGGATGGCTGCAACTTTCATCAATGAAGAACTCATCATGGATTAAAGCCTCTTGGATAACTGATTTCACCAAAAAGAAAACAACGTGACTCGTCATGGCCGATGCCCTGAGTCATGGTGCTTGATTGAGGCTCCGCATTTTTTTGTTGTGAAATTTTATTTTGATCAAGCGATTCAGGCCGATGATCTACACTGGGATCACTCAGAGAATTGGTTAATGGCGCCTGACTTGATTGAGAATGCTCTTCCTTCGTTTTGGTTGAAACGCCATCAATTTTTGGATCTTGCCAAGTTCCTGTAATTTCATAACGTAATTTGATCGCTTTCAGTAACGTTTTGCCAAATATCCATTGGCTCACTAATGTTCCTACACCGATGGCTGGATTAATAGCAAATGCAGCCAAAGATGCAGTCGTTAAGTCGAGCTGAGGAGAAACACTTAATTGTATATCTTGGCTTTGTTGATTTAAATCAACCGTTCCCGTCATACTCGCCTCAGCTAAACTAGCACTCATATTAAATTCATCGATCGTAGCAACACCTTGTTTAACCCCCGCTTTTAAATTCATATCATTAAGTGGTGTTCCCTTGTCTGTCAAATCTCGAAAATCAAATGACAACATTTTTAAAACCCCAGGAATCGAAAACAGACTTAATAATTTGATGGCTCCTGGATCAAATTTAAGAAAAACACCGTCTTGAACATCCATCATGAGCTTCCCATTTAAATTCTGGGTAGCAAAATTAATCGGTGACCCCTTCCAGTTAAACTCACCACTAGCCTCACCATGACCTCTGGCAAAAACATCTTTTAAACCAAAAGTATCAAACATTTGCCCACCATCTAAGACCTTAAGGTTAAACCCAACTTCCGTAAGCGATGTGTTGGGATCAACAATACGATTTTTACTCGATTGCACCTGAGCACTCCATCGACCTTGGACATCTAAATCACCCCATGCATTTTTAAGTTCAAGCTCATTGAGTCGCCACGTTAGATTTTTACCTGAAAGCTCATTTTCAGCTAACAACTTAAAATGCCCCAGATCTTTGCCGAAAATAATAAATTGATCGGCTGTGATATTTAAACCTGGAATTTCGTATTCATTCTCGGTTAGCCCCTTTTCAACAATGCCTACGAGTAAAGAATCTTTCTCATCATCGGGAATCCGCAATTTAGCAAAATTTCCTTCAATTTTGGCAAATCCTGGTGTCCCTCGACTGGTAAGCTCACCAGGCTCCCACGACACAAAACCGTTGATCTGATCCGAATCGATATTTGCCTGCCAATTATCCCCTGTACGTGAAGCTCCCACGACAACATTATTAATCGTTCGATCCAACAACCGCACTTGTTTTGCTTGCAAAGCAACGGCTGTTGGCACATAATCTGCAGCTGTACTGGTTTGCTGATGTTTGACGCTTTCAACTTTTTGCAAATGTGATTCTTGTTCTACGGGTAGCTGCGTGACTTGTGTTTTGTCATTTGGAATTGAATTTTCTACTGTAGATTTTTGGGTCGTTGGAGGTTCTGGCTCTTTTGTGACGCGCTGAATAATGGTTTCTAGCTCATCTTCAGTATCTTCAGCATTTTCTGTAGCGAAGTGATTGCCTGCGATTGAGCCACTATTGTTCGCTGACGGGGTAGGTTCAACAACTTTTTGTTGAGCTTGTTTTGTGCCATTGCTTTGAACACGTTCCATTTTTTCATTTAATTGCCCAATAAACCGACGCCATTCATCAATATTGAGCGAATCTAAACGAGCATTTGCCAATACGCCACCCTCAGTATTAGGAGCTGGCATATTCACACCATAACCACCAGAAATAATATCAATTTCATCGTCTTTACGCGCTTGAAAAAAATTTGCTGATAGAACATTACCATAATCAAGCTGTAAACCTTCAAGATTACCATATCGTTTACTTTCTGCTCCGGTCATAGGGTCAATCTTTTTATAAGGCTTATAACCGTATTGTTGCCACATGAATGAAGTTGGTATAATTTGTTCTGGCGTTTTAGCAATCGGTGCCGGCATGTGAATGCCTGTTCCTTCAAGTGTCGAATCCACCGATATGGTTGGAAGCCCATCTTGAATTTTAATTTCTGCCAGGTAAGGTATCACGCCCGAAAAATAGGAAGCAAACTCACTAATGGAAGAATGCAGGTAAGCATCAATAAGACCTTGTGGCGTAACATGACCTTTCACTTCAAAAGCCAAACCTTTTTCCACTTGAGTTTTTTGAATGTGTGCAGCGCCACCTAAAAATTGTGCGTTAATATTGAGCGCTTTTAAATCGCTTTCATTAAAATCAAGTGTGCCATTCATTTTTGAAATGACGGGTAACGTTTCAAATAATTTGACATCATTCATCATAAAATGATATTCCCCCGCAACCTTGGTATGTTTAGCATCGGATAAGGGCAACTTCAAACCCAAATCTAATGAACCATTGCCTCGCGCCTTAATGCCCTCGGTAAAATGATTTAACATTGCGTTCACTGGGCTATGATTAATATAGTCCAAAAATGATGCTGTCGCCCCATTGGCTTTGCCTTGGATATTCACCCATGCATCATCGGCACTGAGATCAGGAAACTCAACACTGACAGGATGCAATTTTACAGACCGTGTCTGAGCTTGCGATATGTGAAAATCAAGGCGATTCCGATCTAAAATCATCTGTCCATCAATTTTTTCAAAGTAAGGCCAAGCAACTTTCCCTTTTTCGTCAGGAACTGCGTTATAAACACCATTTTGAAGATCGGCACGAATAAGGAATGTTCCTTGTTTAGGAGTTTTGGGCGGGAATGGCTTGAGTGGAGAATCAATATTAAACATGAGGTTACGTCCAAGACCAGCATGAATACTCTTTGCTAAATACTCTCCCAAGCTATCTAGATCAAGGGGCAAATATTTATGGACATCTGTTAACTGAATTTGTGGTGCATGACCTTTGATTTTGAGAAAACCATGATTTTTAATTTTGGGATCGAGCCGATACTGCCCTTGAGCCTTAACATCAATAAAAGGTGTTTGCAGATGAATAACTGGAAAGCTAACAATATGCTGCCCAGATTTTTGGAGATATTGCCCCGAAGCTGTCAATTGTTTAAAAGGAATATCAGGCGTTTTAAGCAAACCTGGGAAATTTAACATGCCTTGCTGACTATTAATTTTAAACTGAACTTGTTGATTGTCGGCCTGCACAAACCCTGATAAATTTTTACCACCTGGGTAACCGCCAATAGGATGCTTGATTTTGACTGGAAATGCTTTTAAAGCATCAGTGACAGGATTAATTTCGATCCCTTTAAAAGCCGATGAAATTTTATATTTAAAATCGTATTGATAACGATCTTTGTCCGTCGTTGACGGATCAACCACGCCTGCAACGGTTTTTTTCGTAGAAGATTTAGAAGCTTTGGTCACAAGGGGTGATTGATTTGCAGAGACTTCGATCAACTTGGGAGAAGCCGTAAGTTCAAGTTGTGTTTGTTGTAATGAGCCTTGAATTTTTGCCACAGATAAAAATTGAATTAGGCTTTTATCAACGGGCAAGCTGCTAACAAAACTTAAAGTTGGTTGAAAAAATAATTGTTCGTAGGCTGCATTAAGGTAATACCCTGCTGGAATATCGCCTTGATCACTTTTTACAGCGGATGTTGCTTCATGAACATTCATCGTTAATTGATGGATGAGCTGCTGCAAGGGGTAAGGTTTTTGTTGTGTTGCCACGCCAATGGTCGGAATGGTCACCCGATGATTATTGATATCACGTTGATATTTATAGGGTATAAAAACCGCCGTCAAGGTAAAAGGTGTTCGATCTTTGAATTGCCCCGCAACATTGCGAAGCCGAACTTGACCTTGCGCCTGCTGAATTTGTCCATGAGCAAAACTTAATTTTTGCGTCAAATTCATCGAGCCAACGGGGGCTTGCTCAAATAATGTCAAAATTTGGGGCGAAGCGTATTGGATCGCTGGGCTCAAAGGAAATGCATGTAATGTGACGTCCCCATTTCCAATCCAATTTTGATAGTTAGCAGCATCATGAAAGATTTTATGATTAAAACGTAGATTAACAACGATTTGTTCTTTTTTTACCAATTCGTTAAGAGGCTTAGACACACCGCGTGTTGATGTACTGGTCTCTTCTTGAACGATGGTACGTGTAAAATCAGTCGTACCATTCGTTAAACGTGCTTGAAGATGCCAAATATGATCGGTTAAGTTTTTTGTGTTCAAAACACCTTGGCGAACCCACAAACCAAGCGGTTGATAAGTTTGATTTTTAAAAGTGCTCGGATTAGTATGGTCGAAATATCGCACTTCAACATTGGTAAGAACAATTTGTTTTTGCGCAAGCAGCCAACGCAATTCCGAACCTTTATTGGTCGATGGTTTATTTTGATCGATGGTCATACCACCAATGCTCAAATAACGTTGATCCAACTTCACAATATCAACTTTGGCTTGCGACGCATGGAGATTTTTAAAGATCAAATTACCTTCAAACACACTTCGCAAGTCAATACTGGCATAGACTTTTCTAATCGAAATCGCGCCTAACTCAGGCAAATTTTTATCGCCAATGACCAGATCTTGAATCTCTAACGTCGGTCGCAATTGATGCCAGTAGGTGTCTACCTGACGCGCAGCAATAGGAACACCTACTTGTTTACTCACTTGCTCAAGAAGCGGTGCTTGGAAGTGCCCTAACAATGCCCATAAGATGACCAAAAAGATAATCGGCAATATCATCAACCAAATCAACAAGCGACCAAGACGAAACCTCATCCTTGGTGCTGAAGTTTTCGCAGGACGACTTGGCGTGGTCGGTGACTTGACGGGTTGGCTAGACAAGGTTTTTCAAGTTAAATTAACAAACTCCATTATAACATTCATTGTGTTATCTTGAGTTTATTGATGAAACCAAGCAAAGGTTACCGTATCCCTTCAAAAAACTCAATCATGAATTTGCAACCGCAGCCTAAACAAGCTTCTACAACATTTCAAAAAATCTACGTTTATGCACTACACAAATGTATCTAGGCATCCTCTTGTCTTGCTACAACCTTTTTATTACAATAAAAGAAATTGTTCACAATCAACTCATGGCAATGGAACGTATAGCGCATAGCAAACCGCACAACGAACCTCAATTTTTGAAAGATCCTCATGAAAAATCCACTTCACATAGGGTTAGCGATGCTAGCTGTCACAGCATTAACCACAACAGCATGCTCACGTGACGATGACGAGGTAATCGTTTCCGATGCCGACATACAGAATCACACTGAGCTTAATAGTGCTTCTTCACCTGCTGAAAACACCAATATTATCGCACTAACTGAACCTGCCATAACAGCGCCTATCGTTCAACCTACCAACTATGGCAACCGCCGTTACTGCGAAGTTGTTGCCATTAAAGGCAATTTAATCAACGGCTTCCAAGCCCATGTTTATACAACACATGGGTTAAATGCTTGTCCACAAGCGCAGTGGCAAGCACTTGACAAAAGTGCTTTACAGAAGCAATTGTCCGCAATTTCGATCAAATTCAATGGCCCACGCCAGATGATAGTCGATCAAATTGAGCAAACAGGAGAGCCTCCTGAGTCGGTATGGATGGGCGATATAGAAATGAAACAACGTGCTACGGTAACCATTTCACCGTTATTGGTCATGCAAGGCGCTACAACGCCTTACACGGAAAACAAAGTTAAAAGGCACACCTTGTTTACTTTCAAAAAGGGGAGTCGAGCTTACTTCCTGACAACACCCCAGGCAACTTATATCATGCAAAGTTTTGCGCAGATTGTCGATCCCAATCTTAACGAAAATGACCTGCAAACCTTAGATAAGCGTTTGAAACTACCTGACAATTGGTTTTATAGCAGCCAAATTTTGACACAAGACATACTCGTTGACTCCAATAAAACAGAAGGTTACACCTTTGTTTTGCAAGATGAACTTGAGAACTCGTATTCGCGTTTAGATACCAAAATCGATGGGATAATGCCCCATTAATGATTCCACCCTAACCTAGCACACCCGACCCAATCTTAACCTCATGAAAGTTAATCTGTTCGCATACTTCTTGAGCACGATTATATCAATTCAATGGCAAGACTAGTCGCCTCTCCTCCACCGATACAAATGCTGGCAATTCCACGTTTTAAACCCCTCTGTTTGAGGGCGTACAATAAACTCACAACAATCCTCGCCCCTGAAGCGCCAATTGGGTGACCCAATGCGCAAGCACCGCCATGAACATTGACTTTATGATGAGGAATATGCAAAGCTTGCATCGCTAACAAAGACACCACGGCAAAAGCCTCATTGATTTCAAACAAATCAACATCTTCAATCTTCCACGTCAATTTTTCGAGCAACCGTTGTATCGCATAAATTGGGCTGGTGGCAAATAAATGGGGTGCTTGAGCGACTGTGGCATGACCAACAATTTTGGCAAGCGGTACCAAGCCCAAAGCCAAGGCTTGGCTCTGGCGCATCAGCATCAGTGCTGCAGCACCGTCTGAAATAGAGGATGCGTTAGCTGCAGTCACGGTGCCATCACTACTAAAAGCTGGTTTTAATTGAGGAATTTTATGAATATCACATTTACCTGGTGTTTCATCATCCTCCATCAAACTAGATTTTCCTTTATGATCAATACAAATAGGTACAATTTCATCTTTGAAAGCACCACTTTGAACGGCTGTTTGTGCACGACGCACGCTTTCAGCAGCGTAATCATCTTGCATTAAGCGACTGATCTTATGAGATTTTGCTATATTATCAGCATAGTACCCCATGAGATGACCTTCATAGGCATCTTCCAAACCATCAGTAAACATATGATCTAGAAGCTGACCATGCCCTAAACGATAACCGCTACGTGCTTTGGGCACAAGGTAAGGCGCATTGGTCATAGACTCCATACCTCCAGCAATGCCTACTTGCGTATTGCCTGAGATAATTTGATCGCACAAAACCATCATCGCTTTCATGCCAGAACCACACATTTTTGACAAAGTTGTACAAGCAACTTGGTCGGGTAAACCTGCTAGAAGTGCAGCTTGACGGCTAGGTGCTTGCTTGACCCCTGCAAACAAACACAGCCCCAAAATAACTTCCTCAATTGCATCGGGTGATATCAAAGGCATTTGATACAATGCTTTAATGACTTGACTGGCTATCTCTGGAGCACGCAAAGTGGCTAACTGTCCTTGAAAAGCGCCAATTGGGGAGCGTTTTGCAGCCACAATCACAACAGGATCTTGATGATTCATATGGTCAATTTCAAAATTAAAGGGTGACTATCATCTATTTGTACGGTGCTGGTTTTAACCCCATGCCTTCAAGTGCCTTATACAAATAAGCCATATTTAGACGAGGGGCAGTGATGCCATTACCACTAATCATTTTATCCGTTGGTTGGTGCAACGCTGTACGAATTTGGGTTAAATTAGCCTGTGGATAAACCTGTCGAATAATTGCGATGGCACCAGCGACATGTGGTGTGGCTTGTGAAGCACCGGAAAGCGGAAAATAGCCTGGAAGCAGTTGACCTTTCACATTATTGCTCACAGCACTCATAATTTCTTCACCTGGGGCAAAAACATAGGGTTGCCCAGGTATATTATCCGATGGACTATATTGATCCTGACCCGTGCTTCTTGCAACACGAATAACAGGATCTAAACATGCAGGCATAACACCATGCCTTGCTAAACCTTGATTCCCTGTTGCAGCAACCACAGCAACCTCCATCTTATTTAACTCTCTGATTAATTGCAACATTTTTTGATTATCCGCATTGACTTGTTCGCAATTATTGCTGTACCCTACTGGATTAGCTGCATCCAGATAAACTTGATTTTCATTAAGATAGTTACCCAAACTCAAGTTAACAGCTGCAATAGGGACTCCAGCCTGTTTTTTCGCAATCACGTACTCTAGTGCAGGTATTAAATCTTTAACATGCGTGGCCAAATATTGGCCTCCACGTGTTCGTTTGTATTGAGAAATAATTTTTATCGGTATAATTTTGGCGCCCTTAGCAACGCCAGAAATTTTAACATTTTGATTAATAATAACATTCCCCGCCGCAATACCTGCAACGTGGGTACCATGATTAAGCATGCCCGATTGTTTAATTCGATTGCCGCCTGTGAGTAGATCCAAGACCACATTGGCAGCGGTTAGTGTTCCAGGGTCTGACATTTGTCCAGCCATATTACTGAAACTACTCGTTTGACCATTGTCACAAAGACTATGGAATTGCCCTTCACCATCTTGCCCACCATTTCCAGAAAAACACGCCTGTAACGATTGACCATTCAAAGTCGCAATTTTACCCACTAACATCGGATGAGCTAAGTTAACCCCTGAATCGATGACAGCAATCACTTGTCCTGTCCCATCGTATCGTTTCCAAATTTCAGGTGCGGCAATTCGAAGTAAATGATCGGCATAAGGTGCTTGGCTTTGCATAGCATCTGTCGTGGTACTACTCGCCTTAACGGGTGGCGCACTACCAATCACCCGAGGAATTGCATTTCCTCGCGGTGAGACTGCGCAAGCCGATAAAATTAGACTTAACACAATAGGTAAAATAAAAAATTGGCTTTGCAAACGTTTGACTTGTAATGTCATCATGAATATCCTTAACGCGACAAATAGGTTTTCTGGTGGTACTAATTCTACAGGAAACATACATAAATTTATTTTTATCGACCCAACTGCCAAAATAATACGTTATTATTAAAATAGCCTTCTCATGACGCAATCAATTGATTTATTATTATTTAATAATCAATAAATTACAAATAACCCTGGTCAATATCCACTAAAACTGAAAGAAACTTCTTTCTCACAACGCTTTATGGCAACAAAAGAGGACAACTTTAGCCCCTTTGCAGCGACACACTGCGTCACAAACCATCAGTATTGGTTTTATTTATTATTCTATTGATCGTTACATTTTGTTGTTTTATTTAAACTTTAACCCAAAATGTAATCTCCATGTGCTCAAAAACAAGTATAAGTATCCTGTTGACACTATTTAACAAAATTTGGCACTTCATCACTTGCATACGCGTCTAAAAACCTTATAATTGCACAAACATACATGATGCAAATCAGTCGTGCCTTTTATTTTCAATTTTCAGGATAAATGATGTCTCTTAAAACGCTCATCCAAAAAAACACGCCTATATCTCACAAAAAAACCTTTGCCTTCGCTACAATTGCGTTGTTAGCCATAGGTAGCATGACTTCATGTGGCGGTGAGGACCCTTATGATACGCTTGAGGATTCGTCATCACCTTCACCTTCACCTTCACCATCACCTTCACCATCACCATCACCATCACCATCACCATCACCATCACCTTCACCTTCACCTTCACCATCGCCAAGTGCAAACGCCATCTCAGCAGACTGCATGACACTGCCAAAATCTGGAAAATATACCGTTGCGCCCACTTCAGCGCCAACAACAGCGCTATTTCAAGGTCAGTATGGTAGCGGCCCGCTAACAGCTAACGGCACGGAGACTTATTCTGTTTATACGACACAAATTGCAAACCAGCTTTTTCTCATGGCCATGAAAGCGTTGGATGGCCGATTTGCTCAAATTGGTTTTACTAGAACTGGTGCATCTGTTGTTTATCCAGATGACGTTAGTTGGGGTGTAAGCGACTTAACTTTAAACACACCAAAAACTAAAACCAATATCTCTGCTTATGTCTATAACACAGGAACAACAGACATTACCATTAATGGTCAAACGATTAAAGCTGGGGATCGAGGTTTATATAAGCAAGGTGATGTTACAACCACCTATCAAGGACGTGAGACCATTACAACCGCAGCTGGATCTGTTGTTAATACCTGTAAAATCAAAGTTGATGATTATGTTATACCTTTAGAAACAACAACCTACTGGCTGGCTCCAGAAGGTAAGGGTATTGTACGTATTGTATCGACGAAACAAGATGGTACTGTGAATTACTCTTGGGATTTCATCAACAACTAAATGTAATTGACGTTTGCGACTGTTAAAACAATCGGGATACCGTACCAACGATATCCCGATTGTTTTTCTGAATTTAACCTTGGCTGTGCATAAACTTATTTCTTGCACATCAATACGCTAAAAAACTCCTGCTACATCATAAGCTAGCATCAGATATTTAACCCATTTGCGGGATCTGGCGCGCCAAGTTGAATTTTGCTTGGGTCTTGCTCCACAGCAATTTCTATATTCGACGCCGAAGGCTGATTGTTGCTAAACCGGCCTTGCAAGGCAAATAACAAAGCTACGTTAATGGCCAATAATAAAACGGTCAATACGATCAAACTCATTCTCATCGGGTTATCTCTTTCTTGGTTGACAACAATAACAAGCCAAGCCAAGCAATACCAAATCGGACTCTACCCACAAACGAGCATGATATCGCCTTAGTACCTGACTTTCTTTCAGATATGGTATCACAAATTGACTTGCGCCACCTGTCACAAATAGATAATTGTCGTGATGATCGTCTTGCATCTCCTGCTCACAACATTTTTCGATACAAGCAATTTGTGCCCATAAGGAACCCATCAGTATTGCCGTCTGGGTATCAAGTGGTATCGAGTTGTTGTTTTGTTGCGGCGTTTTATTCGAAAAATATTGTGCCAAGTCTAATTTAGGTAGCAATGCAGTGCCTTGTGCAAGAGCATCCACCATCGTTTGCGCACCGGCAATAATCATTCCTCCGTTGTGACTATTATTGACTAACCAATCGATAGTCGTCGCTGTCCCCATATTCACGATCAGTGCTTTTTGTGGCTTACCATCGTTAACACCTCCCATTCTCAAGAGTTGCCAGCTCGCCAGTACACCAAGCCAACGATCAACGCCTAGTTGTGATAAGGCATAATGACAGTTGAGTTGATCATCTTCCCCCTGCCACGGCGACACAACACTAGCAATTTTTAGTGGCTTATCAATCGATTGAGAAAATCTTAACAGTTGTTCTGTTACCGTTGACGAATTGACTTGGCTTAGGCCAATGCCATTCGTGATCGTGCCAAAACGTTGTTCCAGATTTTTTAATTGCGCACTAAGTTGGGCATAATCAAAGACACCTTTTTCTAAGAGTTGAAGACCTTGGGCCCAAGCCCATTTTACACGTGTGTTACCACAATCAAATAACAACATCAAAGGCGCAGTCGATTGCGTTTTGCTTATGGTTATTAAATCTGAGCCTATCATGTCAGACCTCTTACTTGTAGGTCTCCGCTCACAAAAATTTGTTCATCAGTTTGCCCATCTATTTGTACACGTATGGCACCATCCCCATTGACACCTTTGAGGGTGCCCTGCGCTATCATATTACCTTGACGCCCGCGTAAACAAACCTTCTCCCCAAACCATAACATATTGTTTTGCCATGTATTTTTATAATATGCAAACCCGTATCGCTGAAAATCTGTCATCTGCTGTAAAACACTATTCATCATCGGTGCGAATAACACATCTCGTGTACAAGACAACGGTTGTATTTCTGACAAACCACAAGCAGGCATACTCAAATCTGCATACATCTTGATCACCGGGCGTTCCAGATTGATTCCAATGCCTATAACAACAAACCAGCCCTCCGCCACCATGACATTTTTTGTCACCTCGATTAAAATCCCCCCCCATTTGTGAGGTACACCATTAAGAATAGCTATTAAATCATTGGGCCATTTAATCGGCAAACAACTTTGTGGAATATTTAACGAACGGCTGATCGATTGTTGGACGCCTAAAGCTACTACCAAAGGCAAGCTTGATAAATGACTTAAGTCATGAGTTTGGTAAACACCTATAGAAACGTAGATATTGGCAGCATCACTTTGCCAAATACGTCCCAAGCGCCCACGCCCTGCTGTTTGTTGATCGCTTAAGACCAACCAAACAGTATCAGATGCAGGGGGCTGTATAAATTGAACATTTTTAAAAAAATCAAGCAAAGCTTGGTTGGTTGACGGCATGACAGGGCAATGATGAATTTGCCATTGCCATTGTGGATCCAACGCTGAAAATATTTCAGCTTGAAGTGTTGGTTGATTGAAAACAAGCATGTATCACACATTCAAAGTTAATCGCTTAACATTCTATCACCTTGTATACAATAACGTAGTAATTAAAACATGCCTTGCTTCGCAATTTGGATGAGATAAAATCGCGTGCGCATTAAGCGCCATCATTTTATCCAATATTTTATGACTTAGAGACGATATATCGTACAATTCGTTGTATGCACAGACATTCTCACCACCCCCGTTCAGTTTCGCTATGGTTGTTCGATCTAGACAACACACTGCATCACGCCAGCCCACATATTTTTCTGACGATCAATCAGCGCATGAACACTTATCTCATGGATAAGTTAGGGCTTACTCACGATCAAGCCAATCAAATACGCATACAATACTGGCAGCAATATGGGGCTACAGTTAAAGGGGTAGTGAAACATCATGAGATTTGTCCGCACGATTTTTTAGCACAATCCCATCCACTAGAGGATATTCTGCCCCAAGTTGTACCTACCTTGGGCATACAACACCTGTGGCAACGTTTATCAGGTCGTAAAGTGGTTTTTACGAATGGTCCAAGACAATATGCACATGCCGTTTGCCGAAAAAGCAGGATTATGATAAAAAATCATAGAGATATGATCGCACTGGAAGATATGACGATAGCAGGTGAAATCCGTCCGAAGCCTGATTTAAAAGTGTTGCGTAAGGTTCTACAACGTTATCGGGTCAAACCTTCGCACGTTATGTTAGTTGATGATACATTATGCAATTTACGCGCTGCTAAAAAGCTGGGGATACGCACATTATGGATCACCAAAGCCGCTCCAAAGGCGCAGTTTTGCCGTGGTGGCAAACACTTTGTTGATCATCGTTTAAAATACGCGGTGCAGTTATTACAAAATTGATACCCGTTTGATGTTTTTATTTTTTGCGTTAATTTTTACGTTAATTTTTGTTTAGAGGCTTGCTTATGAATTCCAATGTTTCATTAAATCAAGAAGTTGTTGCTGAAGAAGTGGTCACTCGTAAGCGTCCTCAGCCCGGCGAGCGTCGTATCATGATTTTAGAAATGCTAGCGCGTTTGCTTGAAAACCCTCAACCCGAAAAAATCACCACGGCATTGCTTGCCAAAAAACTCGATATTTCTGAAGCGGCTTTATATCGACATTTTGCCAGTAAAGCACAAATGTACGAAGGTTTAATTGGATTTATTGAGCAATCGATTTTTGGTCTTATCAATCAAATTATGCAAAAAGAGATGCCTCCCATCGAAAAAGCCAAAGCGATCACGACCATGCTCTTAGCTTTTTCTCAAAAAAACAAAGGGATGACGCGAGTTTTAACGGGGGAGTCGCTTGTTCATGAAGACCCACGCCTTGCCAAACAAATTGAACAAATTATTGATCGTATTGAATTAAGCTACAAACAGATTTTCAAATTGCAAGAAGGGTATGCTCTTGAAAGTGGTCAAACCCTTTCAGGGATGAATGCACAAAACAAAGCTCGGCTTTTGTTGCATTATGTTTTAGGCTCTTGGATTCGATACACCCACAGTGGTTTTACCAAACTACCCACTGAAGGAGTTGACGACATCCTGCCTTTTCTGGTAAATTAACACTCTTAACGCCAAAGCATGTTTTTAGTGCTTTTGGCGTTAAGGTAAGCGCTGATTTGTCGACGAGAATTGCGGGCGCTGCTTAAAGACTTTCCCCTAACTTTAAGCGATAAATACGGCTAAAACTGTCTTTCATCAAGGTTTTACGTTTATCGCTGTTGGTTTAAATAAACGTATGTCACCACCTCTTCATATTCCTGAACGCTATGCAAAAGCATCTGACCTAACCGATTCCGTTGGAGTTGTTACACCGTCACAAATGACGTTCACAGAGGGTATGCCCTTACAAAATGGTGCTCATTTAGCACCCATCACCCTTTGTGTTGAAACCTACGGACAATTAAATGCTGACAAAAGCAATGCTGTTTTAATTTGTCACGCGCTCAATGCTTCTCACCATGTTGCAGGTTACTGGGCGGAGGATAAGGACAATATCGGTTGGTGGGATAATATGATAGGGCCCGGCAAACCTATTGATACTAATCATTTTTTTGTTGTAGGGGTTAACAATATTGGTTCATGTTTTGGCTCCACAGGACCGATGAGCCTAAACCCAGAAACAGGCAAGCCTTATGGTGCAGACTTCCCCTTGATCACTGTTGAAGATTGGGTGCGTTCACAAGCTTTAGTCGCGGACCGATTAGGTATTCAAAAATTTGCCGCCGTCGTAGGGGGCAGCTTAGGCGGAATGCAAGCATTGTCTTGGAGTATTTTATATCCCCATCGTCTGGCGCATAGCGTTGTCATCGCCTCTACGCCTAAATTATCAGCACAAAACATTGCGTTTAATGAAGTAGCTCGCAATGCCATTTTGCGCGACCCTGCGTTTCATGGTGGTCATTATTACGAACATGGACAAATACCCAAAGATGGGCTCGTGTTGGCACGAATGATTGGGCACTTAACGTATTTGTCTGATGAAGACATGAACGAAAAATTTGGACGCAAACCTATTCGTATCCCTGAGGAAATGATGACGCAAGGTCAATCCAATGGCGCATCAGGTTGGCAGGAAGTGGGACATTATCATTACAGTTTGCATGCTGCTGATTTTAGTGTCGAACAATATTTGCGTTACCAAGGTAACAAATTTGCAGAATATTTCGATGCGAACACCTATCTGTTATTTACCCGTGCGCTAGATTATTTTGATCCCGCTAGCCGCTACGATCATGATCTAACCAAAGCCTTAGCGCAAGGAAGTTGTGCCTTTTTGGTGATTAGTTTTACGACCGATTGGCGTTTTTCGTGTGAACGAAGCCGTGAAATCGTCAAAGCCTTGCTCGATGGCAAACGTCAGGTCAGTTATGCCGAAATCAACGCTCCACATGGGCATGATGCCTTTTTGCTCGAAGACGAGCGATATATGGCTGTGATGCGCCATTACTTTAAAAACGTGATCAAAACCCTTCATCACCAAGGAGCGGCAGCATGAGCACAAGCTCTCAACTCGAACGGCAAGATTTTAAATCTGTTCTACAGTGGGTAGAAGAGGGTGCGCGCGTCCTTGATTTAGGTTGTGGCGATGGCAGCCTTATCCAATATCTAAAAGATCACAAACAAATTCGAGGATATGGTGTTGAACTTGACGACACCAAAGTCATTACCTGCATTGAAAAACAAGTCAACGTTATTCAACAAAACCTTGAAAATGGTTTGGCACTTTTTGACGATCAAAGTTTTGATTGGGTCATTTTGTCAGAAACCTTGCAAACGATACACCAAACAGAATGGATCCTAAAAGAAATGATGCGCGTAGGCAAGAATGGTGTTGTTTCTTTTCCTAATTTTTCTTATTGGTACAATAGATTAATGATTTTACAAGGAAAAACCCCAGTCACCAAAAGTCTGCCCTACAAGTGGTACGACACCCCAAATGTGCGGGTCATCACGGTCGATGATTTTGAAGCCTTGGCACAATCGTTAGGGATGACCATCGTCGACAAAGTTGTCTTGCGCCATGGACAACCCATTTCATTTGCACAAAATTTATTAGGAACGAACGCTGTTTATCGTTTTAAACGTTAAAACAATATGTTACACTAATAACCCTTGCCGTAAAGCCGCTACCGTTTGTGCGTAATCTGCCGTACCAAAAAGTGCAGATCCCACCACAAAGGTGTCAACGCCAGCTTCGTATAACTGACCGATATTATCAGGCTTAACACTACCATCGATTTCTAGTCGAATATTGCGTCCTGTTTTAGTCGCATAACCATCCAAAAGCAAACGCGTTTGTCTTGCTTTATCTAACACATAGGGAATAAAAGATTGGCCACCAAACCCAGGGTTAACCGACATTAACAACACCATATCAATTTTATCAAGCACATGATCTAGATAGGACAGTGGTGTTGCAGGATTTAACACCAAACCTGCCTGACAACCTTGGTTACGAATTAAATCTAGACTACGATCAACATGTTGTGAAGCTTCGGGATGAAAAGTGATCAAGTCTGCGCCAGCTTTGGCAAAGGCATCAATCATCGTATCAACAGGTTGCACCATCAAATGAACATCGATCAAGGCTTGTGTATGAGGACGGATAGCTTGACAAATCATCGGACCAAACGTTAAATTGGGGACATAGTGATTATCCATCACATCAAAATGTATCCAATCCGCACCTGCGCTGATCACATCGATCACTTCTTGTCCTAGCTTTGCAAAATCTGCTGACAAAATCGAAGCAGCGATAACAGGAAATTGTTTCATAATGAATAAGTTACATTTCGCAAGTGAAAATTGTGGGGTCGTTTTATGAGGGAATTTTTGATACCGATCACCAATACCTATTGCCTTGCAGTCTCATTCCAATTCGAACACCCATCGTGAATGCGAAACATCGACAAAGGCATTGCTATTGCAAGACAAGGGGGCGTGACAAAATACACGGCGGTTGATGTCGAATTGGAATCACCTCTTCCAAACCACGATTAAAACGGGATATCGTCATCCTCAAAATCATCAACAGGTTCATTTTTAGAGGCTTTTGCAGCACTTGCTGTTGGCGCTTTATTGGGTGCCGGAGGTGCACTCGATTGATCAAAGTCACCACTTGCAGCACCACCCTTGCCGCCCAACATCTGCATCGTGTCACCGACAATTTCAGTGGTATAGCGATCTTGTCCACTTTGATCTTGCCATTTGCGTGTGCGCAGCTTACCTTCAACGTAAATACTTGATCCTTTTCGCAAATACTGCCCAATAACCTCTGCAGTGCGTCCAAAAAACACAATTCTGTGCCATTCTGTGGTTTCTTTAAAATCCCCAGTTGTTTTGTCTTTGTAACGATCGGTTGTAGCCACGGTAATGTTAGCAATGGGGTCGCCACTAGGCATGTAACGAATTTCAGGATCTTTACCCAAATTACCAACAACAATCACTTTGTTTACTGAGGCCATAATTTTTACCTGTTTTACGAATCTATGAATATTTCTTGACGCAATTATAAACGATTTGTCACCCACAAAGGGAATGACCTCCTATAAAACCATGGGCAAGAACAAAATATATTGCTTATATACAATATATTACAATTTATTTTGCCTCATCAGGAACCCAGTCGGGATGTTTCCAAAAATACCGTAAATCTTTGTTTCGATATGCGGTTTTAAATAAATCGATAGCTTCTTCAAAAATCATGTGTAACACATGGTTGGAGGTAATCGGGCGACTTTTCACACCATACACAATCGTACCCGCTTGGCGCTCATCCACAAACGTACCAAACAACCGATCCCAGATAATTAACGTACCGCCAAAGTTGCAATCAATTTGAGCTGGCGCACAGCCATGGTGCACACGGTGGTGCGAAGGGGTATTAAAAATCCACTCAACCCAATTCGGTAAGCGATTGATGGTTTGGGTATGGATAAAAAATTGGAATAACAAGTTCAGTTCATATAAAAAAGCAATGGTTTGAATATCAAACCCCAAAAATACCCATGGTATCCACACGATCCAACCGACACCGTAGATGGGAAACAATAAAGACTGGCGAAGCGCTACGCCAAAATTAAAATATTGAGAACTATGGTGAATTTTGTGTGCTATCCATGCGTAACGCACTTTGTGCGTTAAATAATGCCAAAGATAAAACGTCAAATCCAATAAAACGAACAGTAATATATAGGTAAACCAGTTGTAGTGGATTTTGATTTGCAAGCCATGGCTGTGGACAAAGGCAGCCAATGAACCTAAAACCAACACCATAAACAGACCATCGGTTACCTTATAAAGCACAGAACTGGCAATATTGGCCAATGTTTCGGGTAAATCATAAGGCTCTTTACCTTGTTTGATCAGAATTTTATTTTCCCACCACATCGCCACAAAAAAAATCATGCCAAAAATCATGATGATCAACAGGGCGTGGAAAATATTACTCATGGTTAGCTCCGTAGAATGTGACAAACAAGTGGCAAAAGATATTTTAACTCAAACTGATTGAGCTTTAATCTAACCCTATGGTTGTTTGCCAGGTTAAAGCCTGATAATCATATAGCGTTTCCAGCTAGAAACTGTCTTGATATGGGTACTAAATAAGGATGTGGCATTGGCACTTCAAAGTAATTTGTCAGTTATTCATGTGATTAATCAACAGATTGAAATACTTCAGGCACGAATTTTGAGTTACCTCAAAAAAGGTGAGCGGTTTCGTGCGCTCAAAACAATACCAGAGATAGGCGATATTTTAGCCATGACGATTGTTCTGGAAACAGGTGAGATTGATCGGTTTCCAAAGTTGGTGGGAGCGAGTTATCATTTGCTATCAAATGGAAAAGAATTTGATGTAACTGGAATTAGTTCAAGTCGCGTCTTTTGCTATCATTTCGTATAGCCTTTTTAAAAAACCGCATCGATTAAATATCCCAACCCCTTATTTTTATGTACAAAGTCAACAATACCGCACATTTTATGCTACAATGAAATGCCGAGCTGCCTTCTACCTTCTACCTTCTACCTTCTACCTTCTACCTTCTACCTTCTACCGAAGGCAAAGCTAGTGAAGCTAACTGTCACCTTTTCAATTAACTCTCTTGGAGAAAACATGAAAAACAGCCCAACTACCCGTCACGACCCAACCATCAGCCGTACATTATTATTATGCTTAGGTGGCATCATAAGTATGACCGCCTTTGCTGACACTAAAATTGCTGATAATGCAGCCAATTTTGGCACCGATGCTACAAAAAGAACGCCTGACGGGGTGCTGGAGGTGGTCGGAGGGAATGCCAACAAACCTATTTTTGTAGCGCGACCTGCGGCCAACGATACCGATTCAGGTCAAGTGTCCACGACCAGTGCTAATACGTCGTTTATTATTCGAAATAGTGGTAACGTCGGGGTGGGGACAGCTGCGCCAGCTGGCGCATTAGATGTTACCTCCACCACAGGTGCTTTTGTTCCTCCACGTATGAACGATACGCAAATCAATGCTTTATCCACACCACCAACGGGTGCGATTGTCTACAATACGACTAGTTCTGCGGTCAACGTCAATGTTGGCACCCCTGCCGCCCCCAATTGGTCAGCGCTTGCTGCCCAGACTTCGGGAGCGACTGGACGTAGTTCGAGTTTTAATTTAGCTTCTGGTACGACGGACAGTGTAATTGCCTATAACAATGGCTCTTATACCATGAGTTTTCGCCTCAACAGCACGGCATGCACAGGATCGTTTAAAGTTCAAATGAAAACAACGGGAGCTGCCTCGAGTATCCAAGTTAAAAAATCCCTAGAACGTTGGTCTAATGATGCAACAGCCGATGGTGGTGGCATGTTGAACGCATATTACACCTTGCCCAATACGGGAACTTGGGTAAATGCCCAGCAAGGAACCGTTGTCATTGTAAATGATGATACCTATACGATGGTGTACTACAACTTTAATGCGCCTTTTGATGCCTATCGTTTAACGGTTGTGGCATCAACACCAGCGCTTTGCACTGGATTTCTCAATGTTGAAAAACTAAATTAAACGATCCCATTCGTTAACAATTTGATTTTTTTACCGCAATGCGCCGCAACGACTTTGTGGCATAGCGCGCTATATCTCTATATCTATTACGCCTTATATATTTTACCTACTGTCACCCACAAGTGGTGACAATATGGCGAAGCCAAATTGCACCTTACTGAGATGATTGATCATCGAATATCAAACATAAGGCATGCTCCCGTATTTCTACGTCGGGTAAGCACCGTCACCCCAAAGGTCAGCAAATAAAAAAGGCATTCCCTAGAATGCCTTTTTTACCCTTAAAATTAAACGCGTTCAAAAATCCCCGCTGCGCCCATGCCTGTACCAATACACATGGTAACCATACCATATTTGAGTTTGCGACGATTTAATGCATGAACCACCGTTGCTGAACGAATCGCACCCGTTGCGCCCAGTGGATGTCCTAAAGCAATCGCGCCTCCTAATGGATTGACTTGTTCTGTGTTTAAACCCAAATCGCGAATCACTGCCAAAGATTGTGCAGCAAACGCTTCGTTGAGTTCAATCCAGTCGATGTCGTCTTGTTTTAATCCAGCNGAAGAACCCCCACCGAACACCTAAATCAAGAGTACGTGCATTGTCAGCAATACTTTCCAAATAAACAGCACAATAGTGGAATAAGTCTCTAAAAACACTCCACAAAAACTGCGCTTGTGGATTTTCTGATTCACGCAACAATTGCAAACGTTCTGCGGCAGGTTTTTTCAAAATCCGTGCAACGGTCTCATCGGCTTTTTTATCAGCAGCCACATAAGTCATTGTATTGCCATCTAATACCTTAAATTCTTTACCTTCTTTTTTGAAAAAGCCATAACCTGTTTTTTGTCCTAACACGCCTTGTTCAATCAATTTGCTAATCACGGGGTTAGGTTGATAAATCGCTTTAAATGGGCAGTCTGGCAAATTGTCTTCCATCGTTTTAACAACATGAGCAAGCGTATCTAAACCGACCACATCAGCCGTACGGAAAGTTGCTGATTTGGCACGTCCCAAACGGCTGCCTGTTAAGTCATCGACTAAATCATAAGAAATGCCATATTTTTGCGCTTCATGCATCACCGCTAACATCCCAAAGACACCAACCCGATTCGCCACAAAATTAGGCGTATCTTTGGCACGAACAACACCTTTACCTGCAACACGTGTACCAAATGTTTCGAGTTGATCAACAATTTCTGGCTTGGTTGCTGCCGTTGGGATAATTTCTAATAAATGCAAATAACGTGGCGGATTAAAAAAGTGGATGCCACAAAAACGTGATTTGAGTTCGTCATCAAAAACTTCTGCTAACTGAGTAATGGACAAACCCGAGGTATTGGTCGTGAAAATTGCGGTTGGCGCGACAAAAGGAGCAACTTTTTTATATAAATCATGTTTCCAATCCATCCGCTCTGCAATCGCTTCGATAATGAGATCACACTCACGGAGCTTCTCAAGATCGTCTTCATAGTTTGCCGCCTCAAGCATAGCACCTTGCCCTTTGATAGCTAAAGGAGAAGGCTTAAGTTTGGCTAAGTTAGCGATGGCTCTTTCTGCTATACCATTTTTGGGGCCTTCTTTAGCAGGCAAATCAAATAGGATGACCGGTACTTTAGCTGAAACTAAATGCGCTGCAATTTGCGCGCCCATCACACCAGCTCCTAATACCGCTACTTTTCGAACAGTTAGTTTACTCACAATATTCTCCTAATAAATCGGTCAATGATCTCATTGACGTTGCTCGTCCAAACTGGCCAACGTCTCACCTTCTTTTCCTTCACTTAAAACAAGTCTTCTTCCAACTCAAACAATGACTTAGAACCCGCTAAAGCCATACGAATCTGTGCTGAGGTTTCAGGTAACAACTTGGCAAAATAAAAACGCGCGACGGCTAATTTGGCATCATAAAAACGATCGCCTGAAGCTTGTTTTTCTAAGGCAATTTTCGCCATCTGCGCCCAAAAGTAAGCCATCACAACATGCCCTGCAACCCGCATATAATAAATCGCAGCTGCACCAACCTCTTCTTTATTGGTCATCGCCTTCATGCCAATATCCATGGTTAACTTTTGTTGTTTTTGCGCAATATCGGCCAAGGGATTGATAAATTCGGCTAATTGTTCATTGGTGCCATTTACTTCGATAAACTGTTCAATGAGTTTACCAAATTGTTTCATTTTGGCACCCATATCACCTAATACTTTGCGCCCTAATAAATCTAAGGCTTGCACCGTGTTTGTGCCTTCATAAATCGTATTAATGCGTGCATCGCGACAATATTGTTCCATGCCCCATTCACGGATATAGCCATGACCGCCATACACTTGCATACAATCATAAGTAGCAGCGATGGCATTATCGGTCAAAAAGGCTTTAATGATAGGGGTGAGTAATGCGGCATGATCAGCTGCTACTTTACGCACGGTCTCGTCTGGATGCTTAGTCGACAAATCAATTTGTATCGCCATCCAATAGAGCATTGCACGTCCACCTTCTGCGTAAGCTCTTGCGGTTAATAACATCCGACGCACGTCAGGATGCACGATAATGGGATCTGCAGCTTTCTCAGGTGCTTTCGCTCCAGAGAGTGAACGCATTTGCAGTCGGTCTTTAGCATAGATAACAGCATTTTGGTAGGCCACCTCAGTTAAACCCAGACCTTGGCAACCCACGCCTAAACGCGCTGAATTCATCATCACAAACATCGCATTTAAACCTTTGTTAGGCTCACCCACCATCCAACCTATTGCGTTGTCTAAATTCATCACACACGTTACCGAGGCTTTGATGCCCATTTTGTGTTCAATTGAACCACAGGCAATGCCATTACGTGCGCCTAGTGTGCCATCAGTATTGGGAATAAACTTGGGCACAATAAACAAAGAAATGCCTTTTGTTCCTTCAGGTGCACCAGGTAAACGTGCCAACACTAAATGCACAATATTTTCTGCCATATCGTGCTCCCCAGCAGAAATAAAAATTTTCGTACCGCTAATAGCATAAGAACCATCGGCTTTAGGTTCAGCTTTGGTCCGTAACAATCCAAGGTCTGTACCACAATGAGGCTCGGTTAAACACATCGTCCCAGTCCAGTGACCACTCACTAACTTAGGCAGATATAGTGCTTTTTGTGCATCTGTGCCATGTTCTAAAAGGCAATCATAAGCACCGTGTGATAAGCCAGGATACATCGTCCATGATTGATTGGAGGAATTGAGCATTTCATAAAAAACATTGTTGATCGAGGCTGGTAAACCTTGACCGCCAAATGCAGGATCAGAAGATAAGGATGGCCATCCAGCTTCTACATATTGAGCATAAGCTTCTTTAAAACCTTTTGGTGTTGTCACCACGCCATTATCCCAGTGACAGCCCTCTTCATCTCCTGAACGGTTTAAAGGAAACACCACCTGACTGGCAAATTTCCCGCCTTCTTCTAAAACCTGATTAATCGTGGCAACGTCAAAATCAGCAAAGGCTGGAATTTCTTGGAACGTTTGCTCGACATTTAATAACTCGTGCAATACAAATTGCATATCACGAAATGGTGGTATATATTGGCCCATATTCAACCTCACAACTTAAAATATTGATAATGAAAGACAAAATTAAAATTAATGTAACGCATCCATCGGTTTATTAGACGCTCCTTTTGTGCTGGTAACTTGATAACCAGCGATAAGTTTTTTCATCGCTTGTTTAGCAAGGCGCTCTGAGCTATCGGCGTTTAAAAAACGTAAATCATGGTGCATACCTAACACCATGCTGTATATTTCAAATAACATTAAATCAGGGTCGAGCTGCGCTTGCAAATGATTTTGCTCGACAGCTTGCACAATCGCACGACGCATGGCTTGTCGCCACGCAACCACGCTGACAAGCAGTGCTTCTTTTACAGGACCAGGTCGATCATCAAATTCAACGGCTCCACTAATAAACATACAATCATGATCATTACCCTTGACACGAAACTCCATCCAACGCCAAATCATGGCTTCTAGTCGAGGCAAGCCTCGATCTTCTGATAAGCTAGGCAAAAATACTTCTGTTTCAAACGCCGAATAATAGGCTTTAATGGCTTCAATTTGCAATTCTTCGCGCGAACCAAAATGTGCAAACACGCCACTTTTACTCATACCCAACCGCTCAGCAATGACGCCAATCGTAATGCCATCCAAACCAGTGTGTGCAGCAATTTTCAAAGCCACCTCTAGAATCGCCAGTCGCGTGTTATTGCCCTTGCGCGTGCGCTGTTCAGTTTTTGGACTCATCATGATCAAAAATTAGCGGTGCCCGTTGCGGGAATAAATATTCTGAGAAATATATCACAAAAACGAACGTTCGTGCTAATTATTCATTTTTGTATTGACGTAAGTAATAGCAACGCTATCTCACAAAGAACAGAAAATTTCTATAAAATAATAAAAATATTACTTATTTTCTTCTAACTTGATCGATTTCATGAGCCAATTGTGTAAAAGGAAGGCTTATTGACGCTGACGATAACGATGAGCCCACTAATTGCATGCAAACTCTGCTAGGTCAAAACATGAGTAGCTACAGATAAATGTAGCGATTGAATCGAAGAGGAGAAAACGACAGAACTGCAAAAATTTAAAAATATTTCAGTAACAAAAACATTACAGATTAAGTTATAAAATCAAACTAACTTATTCATGTTTATCGATAAGTAAGGCATGTAAAATTACATGCCTTACATCAAAGCTGTCTATTAACACCAGAAAGATAGCAGCAACGTCTAACGCATTGTTTCAAGCAGCATGCGACTTTGGCAATGCTTCAAGATTGTATTATTGTGTTATGACCCCACCTTAAGAACCAAGAAAATAACACAATATTGGTACAACTTAAACGGTCAGAATAGATAAATTCAAGAACAAATTGCACGATTAACCGTTGACCAGTTACGATCGATCATCTCAATGTAAAAAACTTCTTTGAGATCAGTCGGTGCCTCAAACCATACTTTATTCGCTTTAACATCTATTTTGTAAGGTAGAATTTGAGCGTATCCTTCACTTGTATTACACGAGGCAGAAACAGCTGGCACAGCTGTAGTTGTATTCACAGGAAAAGCAGGCGTTAGTGCATGGTTTTTACCTGCTTGATAAGCACCTGAATGCAACCAACCGTCGCCATAACGCATCAAAACTGGAAAGTAGTTTGAAATTAATTGCTTAGGTGGATAACGGTTGGCATCAACAAGCGCGCCGTTAGCACTTGCATATTTGGAGCAACTGTTAATTTTATAGTCAGTTTCTGTTGCACCACAACTCGAATGACCTGCGACCAAACCATCGTTAGGTTTGATAGGGCTTTTGCCACCCGTCATTAAACTTAAGAAAATATTTTTAATGTTAATAATCATGCCTGTAGCAAAGTTAGCGTATCGTAAACGTGGCACATTTTGCGGTTCCATCGCGATCGTTCTTGCAACCGAGGTTTGCAAATCCTCGAGGACGCCCCAGTTTTTCCACAACAAAAATTTCAGTGACGGTGCTAATGGATTTTGCAATAAATCGGCCATATCAGAGCCAAATCCTGCACCTGATTCATCTAGCGTAGCGATAATTTTTAGAGGCGGTAGTCCTGCCTCTGCTAACCAATATTTTTGTCGAGCAATAAAAATACGTGCGACTAAATCCCCTGTCGACCCTGTATTTAAGATACAGCCAACTTCACAAAATTTTGCTTTTGCATATTGAATAGCACGGATTTTAAGGCGCTGAGCAATTTCATTTTCCATACGCTCGCCAGAGCTAAACTCCAACGTGTCTTCGGCTTGCACTGTACCAACCATAACAGGAATAGGAACCAAGGGTTGGTTCTGCTGCTCAATCACTTTATTGAGTGGCGTCACCGCTTTACTGCCTCCGCCACCGGTCACAATCGAAACAATTCCTGTAATAACGCCAAGGTTATGTGGATCTAGAGGGTCAAATCCATTAACAGCGATAACATTGTATGGCCCAATTTTCGCATGAGCAGTATTAATGCTCAAAATAGTGACAAAGAAAAATATAAAAACATGCAAGGCACGCTGTATTGTTGTGTTCATAAAATTAATACTCCATGTGAATTCAATCAACAATAAATGGAGTATCAATTCTATACAATCAACAAAGGATTACCTATTAGCGTTTACCCTGAATTGTATTTTAAATGCGAGAGCCAATAAAATTACTATAACTAATTGATTCTTATTAATGATAAACACTAGTGCGATAGTAAAAAGCTAATGTCTGCAGAATCGCACACTATACACGCGCTTCTTTCGGCAAACCTAGCCCTCGCTCAGCGATGATATTGAGTTGAATTTCGTTCGTTCCCGCATAAATCGTATCAGAACGACTAAAAAAATAAACTTGTTGTAGACGCATAACACGGGGGTCTTGTTGCTCGTCTACAGCCGTTAAACCCTCAACACCAAGAACTTCCATCGCCAATTGTCCTAAATCGCGATGCCAATTTGACCAATAATATTTATACATCAAGCTTGATGCTGGCAACGATCCATCGCTAGCAACACCTGACAACATACGCAAGGCGTTATAACGCAAAACGCGTAAACCCATCCATGATTTGGCTATACGGCTAGCCAAGATAGGGTTTTTGTCTTGACCACGCTCTTTAGCAATTTCGATAAGCATATGGAGTTCATGATTAAAATGCATTTGTTGCCCGAGCGTCGATGCCCCCCGCTCAAAACCGAGTAAGCCCATCGCAATTTTCCATCCTTGTCCAGGCTCACCAATCACATCTTCTTTCTTGCAAATAGCGCCATCAAAAAACACTTCATTAAACTCAGCCGTGCCTGTTATCTGACGAATAGGGCGAATCTCAACCCCAAGTTGATTCAGTGGCATTAACAAAAAAATCAATCCTTTATGGGCTACCGAACCAGGTTCACAACGCGCCAAAACAAATATCCAATCCGACTCATGCGCTAAAGAGGTCCAAACCTTTTGTCCTGTGACCACCCAATCGCCATTTTCGTTTTGAACAGCTTTAGTTTGTACATTGGCCAAATCAGATCCTGCCGCCGGCTCAGAATAACCTTGTGCCCAAAATGTCGTGCCATTTAAGATCCCTGGCAAAAATCGCGCCTTTTGCTCATCATTGCCAAAAGCAGCAATGGTGGGGGCCGTTAAACCTTCACCAATATGCCCCATCCGTCCAGGTCCACCACAGCGTGCGTATTCTTCGTGAAAAATCACCTGTTGAGCCAAACTCAAATCACGCCCGCCCACCGATTGAGGTAACGCGATGCCTATCCATCCTCCCTTGGCCATTTCTCGTTCCCACTTTTTGCGCAATTCTGGATACGCTTCTTCGTCACCAGGACCACCTCGATGTTTTAAGACCGCAAACTCACCCACTAAATGTTGTTCCATCCATGTTCGTACAGTTTGACGAAAAGCCTCTTCGTCCGAGTTAAATTCCAAGTGCATGATTATTCTCCAGATAATTTATTCAATCCCTGACGCAAACAGATGTTCTGCAACTAAGGATGTCCACGTTTGTGGAGAACACAAAAGTGGCATACCATTTTGCGCACGTTTGAAATAAAGATGAGGGTCATATTCCCATGTAAAGCCAACTCCACCATGCAGTTGTATGGCTTCACTGCTCGACCACACAAAATGCTCATTGGCTAATACACGACTACTGGCTGATTCGTTAATTTTATCTAGCGCAGTATTCTCAGCTGCCATGACACATGCCGCACCATATAAACTAGAACGTGCCGCCTCAACACCTACCATCATCTGAGCTAAACGATGTTTAACCGCTTGGAATGATCCTATCACTCTGCCAAATTGTTTGCGTTCTTGCGCATAGGCTAAGGTCATCTCCAAACAAGCTTGCGATCCTCCCACTTGCTCAGCGGCTAACAACAAACTCCCTTGAGCATCGAGCATTTGTTTTTGTAAATTTTGGTCAAGCACGACTGCTTGACACGTGCTGGGTAAGCTCACTTGATCAAATGACAGTTTAGCAAATCGTCTTCCTTGGTCAAAGGTGACTAAGGGTTCGGTGACAAACTGTTGATTTTCAATGTCTTTCCTCTCAACCATAAAAACACACGTTTGTTCATCTTGATTTTTTGCCAACACAATCAACACATCAGCAAAATGGCCGTCTAGCACATAAGGATGAGAGCCATTTAAAATCCAATTCCCTCCTTGCTGTATTGCGGTAAGACAGGGTGGGGCTTGCCACGATAACTGACCACCTTGAAGACCCAAACAAGCTGTTGCTCTGATGTCGCCACGAGCAATCATAGGTAAAAATCTTTTTTGATCATCAATATAGGCATGATGTTGTATAAATGGCAAAGCTAAAGCGATGGTTGCAAACAATGGGCTTGATAATAAATATCGCCCCGCTTGCTCTTGCAATAAGACCGATTCAACAACACTTAAACTCAGACCACCATATTCTTCAGAAATCGTCAGTGCACACCAACCTAACTCGCCGATTTGTTGCCAAACGTCCAGGGAATAGCCCAACGGACTATCCCAAGCGACTCGGACTTGTTGAGAGTTGCTGTTTTCCTGCAAAAAACTGATTGCTGAATCGACAATCATCTGCTGGTCGTCAAGTAAGGCTAATTGCATAATGGCGATCAATCAATAAATTAAATAAAATCAAGATGAAATCATGTATTGTCGCTGATCAATTGATGAGGGCTGTATCTTGTCAAAAATTAACGGAGAGATTCTGATTGATAAGATAGACCTATGATCTGATAGCGTAGGTGCACGCTAATTATACGAAGAAAACAAAACCTTCATACGCCCTTATGGATTAAGAATACTTTTTGAAATGTAAAATGCCTATCTCTAAAGATAGGCATCCTCCAAATCCAATACAACAATACATCAAATGATGCGGTTTTCATCAATGTCTAAAATGTCTAACCCCAGTTAATACCATAGTAATGCCGTGTTCGTTAGCAGCTGCAATGACTTCATCGTCTCGTACAGAGCCGCCTGGCTGAATCACACAGCGCGCCCCTGCATTAACCACAACATCTAAACCATCACGAAAAGGAAAGAAAGCATCGGAAGCAACGGCTGATTGCGCTAAAGTTAAGCCTGCATTTTCAGCCTTGATCGCTGCAATTCTCGCGGCATCAACACGACTCATTTGACCTGCACCGATACCCACGGTCATACCCTCTTTACAGAAAATAATGGCGTTAGATTTCACATATTTAGCACATGTCCAAGCAAAAACCATATCCAGCATTTCGGCATGTGTCGGTTCACGAGTCGTTGCGACTGTCCATGTATCAGGGATTTCAACAATATGATCAGGGGTAGAGACCAAAATTCCGCCACCAACCCTTTTATAATCAAATAGATGAGTATCAGGCGAGAGATCAATGGCCAAAACTCGGACGTTGCTCTTGGCTGCCAGGACAGCTAAAGCAGAGGGCGTATAACTCGGCGCAATCAACACCTCCAGAAACTGAGCAGCAACGGCTTTTGCCGTTTCCTCATCGACTTCTCGATTAAAAGCAATAATGCCACCAAAAGCTGAGGTTGGGTCAGTTTTAAAAGCTTTTTGATAAGCTTCTAGCGGATTCGTGCCCAAAGCAACACCACAAGGATTGGCATGTTTAACAATAACACAAGCCGTTAGTGCAAAGGCTTTAACAGCTTCCCATGCAGCATCACTATCGGCAATATTGTTATAACTGAGCGCTTTACCTTGCAATTGGCGATAATTAGCTAAGGCTCCTGACGTAGGCTGGGCATCTCGATAAAAAGCTGCTGCTTGATGAGGATTCTCGCCATAACGCAAATCTTGGACTTTATCAAAAGAAAGTTGCAATTTTTCAGGGAATTGCGTCGGTAATTCTTGACCTGTATAGAGCGAATGACTCGACAAATAGTTAGCAATCGCACCATCATAACGTGCTGTATGTGAATACACTTTTGTTGCTAAAGCAAAGCGAAGTTTAAAATCCGTATGCCCTTGACGGCGAATTTGCTCGAGAACAGCAGCATAATCATGAGGATCGGTAACTACTGTCACGGCAGCATGATTTTTAGCTGCCGAACGCAACATAGCTGGTCCACCAATATCAATGTTTTCAATCGCATCTTCAATGGCACAATTGGGCTTACGGATGGTTTCAACAAAAGGATAAAGGTTAACGACGATCAAATCAATCGGACCAATCTGATATTGATCAATAGCTTGCATATGTTCAGCAAGATCTCGGCGTGCTAATAAACCACCATGAATTTTGGGGTGCAAGGTTTTTACTCGACCGTCGAGCATTTCAGGAAATCCAGTATAATCAGCCACTTCAATGACAGCAATACCTTCTTTACTGAGTAATGCGGCTGTACCACCTGTTGAAATAATTTCAATGTTTAAGTCTGCCAATGCTTTGGCAAAGTCAACGATACCCGTTTTATCGGATACAGAGATAAGTGCGCGTTTAATGGCTTGATCTGCAAGCATAATGTCTTTAAACTCCAATAAAAAAGCCGATGCGACTATCGGCTTACCCTGCATTATAACGATCTTTTTTATTTAATCAAACCATGTTCTAGGAGTTTTTTTCGCAGCGTAGCACGTCCAATACCTAGAACTTGTGAAGCGAGTGTTTGATTTTGTTCACAATGCTCCATAACCTCTTCTAAAAGAGGGCGCTCCATGGCTAACAACAGCATATCATACACGCCTGAGGGCTGAGAGCCATTTAAATCCTTGAAATATTGGCGCAAACCATCGCGAATGCAGCTATCTAATGCGTTTGATCCATTGATGGGTTTTGATTTTTTCATAGCTGAGTCATCAGGGTTAATCAATATATTGTCACTGTCGGAATGTTGATAAAAACGGTTATCTAACTGCATAAGGTGTACCTCAAAAAGTTCAACGGTCGCATGATGGATGACCCAGATTTGAAAAAAGTTGAGCGATGTATTGTACCGTGTTTATTTTTTGCAAACGATTCAGTATAGGTATTATTGCCCTTGGAAAACGTGAGTTTTTCATGTAAAAAATTGATAATAATTCACTATCATTTATTCTTCGAATAAATCAGTAATTCCAATTTGACATCCATCCTGAAGGCGAAACAACGGCGAATGCATGGCGATGGCAAGGCGAGGGAGAGACATGACAAAATGTACGGCAAATTTTGAAAGAAAATGATAAGACTCTATGCCAAACGACCTTATAGTCATATAAGGTCGCTTTTCAAATTCATTCGTACAACTTCACTCAACTACGGTATAAACAGACATAGCGTACTAAACGCGTCTGCCAAACACTTTAACTGGTTAATTTGTCGGTTTGACGTAAACGAATATGCAGTTCTTTGAGTTGTTTTTCATCGACCAAACTTGGTGCTTGCGTCAATAAACATTGTGCCCGTTGCGTTTTCGGGAAAGCAATCACATCACGAATCGACTCAGCTTTACTCATCATCGCAACAATACGATCTAGGCCAAAAGCCAATCCGCCATGCGGTGGAGCACCATACTGCAATGCATCTAATAAAAATCCAAATTTTGATTGTGCTTCTTCTGGGGTAATTTTGAGCGCATTAAAAACTTGTTTTTGAACATCGACACGATGAATCCGCACTGACCCACCACCCAGTTCCCAACCATTGAGGACCATATCATAGGCTTTTGCAAGACAGCGGCCAGGATCAGCTTCAAGGTAAGCTAGGTGTTCGTCCTTTGGACTTGTAAAAGGATGATGCATTGAGCTCCAACGACCATTTTCTTCATCATATTCAAACATTGGGAAATCAACCACCCACAGAGGTTTCCACCCGTCAACAAACAAACCATTAGCTTTGGCAAAGTCGCTGTGACCAATTTTCAAACGCAATGCCCCCATCGCATCATTAACCACCTTGGCTTTATCCGCACCAAAGAAAATAATATCACCATCTTGCGCACCAGTACGCGTCAACAACTCGGTCAAAACTTCATCGGCTATATTTTTGACGATGGGGCTTTGTAAACCATTACGACCCTGAGCTATTTCGTTAACCTTAATCCACGCCAGACCTTTAGCACCATAAATACCTACAAACTCGGTATAACCATCAATTTCGCTACGTGGCATTTGACCACCGTTAGGTACTCTTAAGGCTACAACCCGACCACCTTCCATATTAGCTGCGGCGGAAAAAACCTTAAATTCAACCGCCTTCATTAAATCTGTGAGTTCTGTAAACTCAAGATTAACGCGCAAATCAGGCTTGTCTGAGCCATAACGCGCCATAGCTTCGTGAAAAGTCATGATCGGAAAAGGATCGGCCAAGGTTACGCCAATCGCATCGATAAAAACTTTACGCATCATACCTTCAAATAAATCCCGAATTTGCTGCTCAGTCATAAAAGAAGTTTCGCAGTCAATTTGGGTGAATTCAGGTTGGCGATCGGCTCGCAAATCCTCATCACGAAAACATTTGGTGATTTGGTAGTAACGATCAAAACCAGCAACCATTAGTAACTGTTTGAATAATTGCGGAGATTGTGGAAGCGCAAAAAAGTGTCCTGCATGTACGCGTGAGGGCACTAAATAATCACGTGCTCCTTCTGGCGTACTTTTGGTCAACATAGGTGTTTCAATATCGATAAAACCATTTTCATCTAAAAACTTTCTGACCGTCATCGTCACACGGTAACGTAACATCAAGTTGTGCTGCATTTGTGGACGACGCAAATCCAAAACTCGGTGTGTTAAACGAGTCGTTTCTGACAGGTTTTCATCGCTAATTTGAATGGGTGGCGTCGTTGATTCATTAAGAATCACGAGATTTTGCGCAACGACTTCAATTTTTCCCGTACGAAGTTTAGGATTAATATTGCCAGCATCACGCGCACATACCACCCCAACCACTTGAATACAATATTCATTTCTCAAAACCTCAGCTTGCTCAAAAGTCGCTGACGGTGTTGCCACACCTGGACGATTGGCATCAAACACAATTTGTACAAGCCCCTCGCGATCACGCAAGTCAATAAAGATGACTCCGCCATGATCACGACGACCGTTCACCCAACCAACAATTGTAACCGATTGATTAATAAGTGTTTCATCAACATGACCGCTATAGACACTACGCATAAGATTCTCTTTAGGTTAGAAAAATAATTTTTGAATGTAAATTTAATCGTTAACGATGATTATTTTTACGTTGTTTCGTTGGCACAACAGTAGGCACATCCGTGGTCAGGACGGGTGCCACTGTTCCCATTGACATGATATATTTAAGGGCTTCGTCGACTTTCATGTCAACATAAGTCACTTGACTGGCTGGATACATTACAAAATAACCCGATGTTGGATTAGGCGTAGTTGGTACATACACACTAATCATGGCCTCCTTAGCATGGGCCATCTGATCATGATGGTTAAACATCTCTGCACGTGCAGCTCCCGTTAAAAAAGCAAGTGTTAATGTGCTATCTGAAGGAAAGGGCACTAAAACCACTTGGCGAAATGCATTGCTATTATTACTAAATAGGGTATCGGCAATCTGTTTAACGCCACCATAAATCGAACCGATAATGGGGATATGGCTAATTAAGCGCTCCCATAACCCTACCAAACGTTGCCCAATAAAGTTATGGGTCAATATGCCTACCGAAAAAATTAAGGCTAGGGTCGCCAATAGACCAAACCCAGGAATATCATACCCCAACCAGCTTTGTGGTTGCCATTGCGCCGGCAAATACGCGATTAGACCATCTAAAGCATTGACCAAACCTCGAACAATCCAAAGCGTTACGGCTAAGGGAATAATAACGGCCAATCCCGTTAAGAAATAAGTTTTTGTAAGGCCACTAATCCGCCCTGACAAACGCTTGCCAAACGTTTTTTGGGGCTCAGTTGGCAAGGGCGCAGGATTTGAGGACATGGACTTGGCTTAAAATTTCAATCATTTAATGTGAGCATTGTCCACTACACGCATGTGTTGCAGGTGGACCCGATTCTGTTTTGCCACTAGCGGCCGCAGTACTGTTCGCATCTTTGGCACTTGCTTCTTGCGTTGATGCAGACGTGTTAGAGCCAGTTGAGCTTCCTTTAAAATCAGTGGCATACCAACCATTTCCTTTTAAGGCAAAATTGGGTGCAGAAATTTGTTTGTGGAAATCAAGAGCGCCACAAGCTGGACAATGGCTTAAAGGTTGATCCGATACTTTTTGTAAAATGTCCGCTTGGTGACCGCAACGCGTACAGGCATATGGATAAATTGGCATAATCGTATGGAAACAATGTGTTACTAAAGTCAATCGCGCTATTATAACGGAAAATGGGCACGGTGAGGAGGTAGCAAGTTACACTTTTGACTACCTTACCGCCTTAATAACTTGATTTATTTTAATATTTGTAATATTACTAAAAAAACATGTCGTCAGTGAATATATTTGATAAAATTGACTCCATGCAAGAAGCAATCTGTAAGTCCATTTCAACTTTAATCGTGAATGTGAAACGACGAAAGCATGTGCTTGTATCAGGCAAGCAGGCGTAGCAAAATCACACGGTTGATGTCGAAATGAAATAAATCATGCACGATAAACAAATGGGCGATGCCTCTTTGATTGTGAAACATGGTTCTATCAAGTTAAGACTAACCCTGTCGGAATGTGTTTTTGCAAATCGGAAATATTTTGTGTGATCTAGGAAATATTATGGCATCCCGCCCAAGTAAATCAAATAAAAAAGACAGTAAGTTCTATTATATTTTGTCAGCCTTATTGCTTTTACAACTTATCGCTTTGATTATTCTATACAATGTTCCTATTGTTAGTTATTATCTATTTGGTGTAGATCCAACAAAAGTCGTTGCGACAGATGCAACCTTGTCGTCCAAACGGGAAAATGCAGATGTGTCTAAAGATACTCAGCCTAAATCAGACGTTCAAGGTCGTTTTATCCAAACCGTAGTTGAAGAACAAAAATGACTCTCTCATCAGACAAACTTGCAATACACCACCACATAACCAAACAACATGATGAATTTAAAAGAAAAAATATCAGAAGACATGAAAACTGCTATGCGCGCCAAAGACGCAGAGCGTTTAGGGACTATACGACTCTTAATGGCTGCGATGAAACAAAAAGAAGTTGATGAGCGCATTGTATTAGAAGACAGCCATATTGTTGCTATTCTTGACAAACTCATCAAACAACGCAAAGACTCCATCGAAGCATTTGTCAAAGCTAATCGTCAGGATCTGGTCGATAAAGAAACCGCTGAGATGTTAGTTTTGGAACAATATTTACCACCGCGTTTGAGCCTAGATGAAATCAAGACAGAAGTGGCTGCAATTATTGCTCAACTTGGCGCAAACTCAGCTGCAGATATGGGTAAAGTCATGAATGTCGTAAAAACGAAATTGGCAGGCAAGGCAGACATGGGTATGGTTTCACAAACCGTTAAAAACTTATTAAACTAACATAAACACTGATATTTATACCAAACCTCTATCAAAGTGCTACGCTAAATGTCAAAAATAGACAAAGTAGCAATTGAATAGCGGATAGGACATTACATCAAACAACAATCAAGATGATCCATTAAAATGGCGCTAGACAACTTCGGTTTTCAATCTTGTGTGTATTAAGGTTATTTCATAACTTGTTGTTTTACAACAAATATAACAACCGCCAAAATCAAGTTTTGTAAATTTTGGTAGTGCAGCAAAGCTCATACTAAAAAGTAAACAAACGCAAACAAAAAAGCAAAATGCACAAAAAACGACACCTAGCAAAACATCGACTAAAGAGATGTTTTGCTAGGTGTCGTTGCTGATCATCAACTAATTTTTGCTTCGACTAACCGATTTTTCCCAAGTTCTGATATAGGCCTCGGCAGATCGAAAGACTTCTTCAACCGCTGCATCGTTCTCGCCTTTTTGACGCGCATCTTCAATCCAATCAGCTAATAAACCATAGTGCGCCATTCCTTCGGTATTAAAATCAAAAGTTCTTTGTCCTGCAACACTTTTTTCAAATGTTACACTGCCATCAAACGATGTGAAAGGATACGTTACAGGATTAGTCTGATCTGTTGCATGTTCTGTGCCATCCTCTGTATATTTGGGAGCGATTTTGTATTTTTCGCAACCCGCGTTAGGACCAAATCGTGGTTTATTAGCCCCTGCAAAACCATTCATGTCTAAACCAATGGCTACGCCACTACCTCTATACCCACCAGCCTCTTTCGTCAACTGAATCCGGCTTTTTAACCCGCTTAACATCTTGCCACTCTCAATATGCTGACAATTATCCAAATAGGTCGTTGATAATCCACCCAATTTAAATAGGCCGTGCGGATCGCGATTATTGGTCGTCCCACCATGTGTGCCCAGTGGCGGATAATCTCTCGTCTGAAGCATCTGATAAGCTTTGATTCTTGATTTTGCCGGAAAATGATCTACTTCTACCAACATACCTTTATCCATGAGTTTGGTCATCAGATGTTCACCAAGCGGTGTCATTCCTTTGGTTTCACACATAGAAACGCCTTTTTGATACTTAGGAAAAATTAGGCTGGTTGTCAAATTTAACACTGGTTTAATGGGAGCAGGAATCCCATCAATATCGGTAAGTGAAGCAAAAACACTTTCCTTACCATCAAAAATGTACCCTTCTCCATGAACTTTTGGATCACAAACTTCGAGCTGATTAAATTGTCCATTGATAATATATTCCCCGAACTCAAGAAACCCTTTGTGAGAATCGCCTTCAGTAAAGGCATTATCAAATTTGTGTACAGGGAACAACGCTCGAATCCCTTTCTGATAGTAGGTATCCACCTTCTCATCGACCATTTTTTCTGTACAAGCTGGCGCGTCAGGACGTGCATTTCTGTAACAATTAAAAACAATCGAAGCTTCGATTCCGAGAACCACAGCCATTTTCCCTTCCCCAATCACGGCTCTTGCTTCTTGTGGCGTGTAAACAATTCTCATCCAACCTTTACCTGGGCCACCCGCTTGAGCATCGACATAGTCTTGCAATTTTTTTGCGGTTTCAATCATGATGTCAACATTAACCATATCATTACAGCTATGTTTAACTGGGTTGAATCCTAGGTTATTCATTAAGGCACAAATCGCTTCGTTAGTCGTTGCATGCATAACCATCATACGCACTCCCGCCAAATAGGAACGCTCAAGCCATTTGTAATACATCATTTGATGGGTTGAGCTATCGTGAGTGGGCCACGCATCAAATGTTGGATAACCTTTAGTCTTGTGGGATTTGGCATTAGGGTTCAAACCATTGGTCAGAACACCTAGCATTTTCCCAACGTCCAACTCAGCACCAGATTTGTCAAAAATCCCACCAAATACGTCTTGTGCACCGCCCGAACCATGCTTTTCAGCACAGTCTTTCAGGGCATCTGTTACCCCTAACGGACTAAATGTTTTGCCATAAAAAAGGTTGCCACCAAACATTTCATCACTAAAGGGATGCTCATGCGCATCGGCCAGACCATACAATGTTCCGTCTTCGAAATGAGTTTTCAGGGGTTTGTTGATGGTTGCATTTGTCGTTAGTTCAGGAAAAGGCTTGCATCCTGCGCTATCATTAAGCGTAATCATGGCGGCACTACTTGTATTATCACTTAATGTTTTACCAAGCCATTTTTTACTGCTGTCATGTTGCCACTGAAACACATTTGCCGTTGGTGTCTCGTAAATTTGCCATACACTGTCGACGGTCGCCACAGGCAAAGGAACTAACTCTTTATTTTGAACAGATAATAATTGACCATATGAATCATGCAATAAATATTTGCCCAGGGCACTTGGCTTAAGGTAAAATGGGGTTCCGATACCACCTTTTGACCATTCATAGTGTTTGGTGATGTCATTAAACTTAAGCTTCTGCCCATCGGTTTGCTCAACGGTATAACATGAGTTGGCAAAGCTATACATCGTTTTTTTAGCAGGTGTTGTCGACTCTAACTGAGAGTTATTCGGAGAGCTGCCATTGGTAGAAGTATCGGTCGATGAAGTTGTGTCGTCACTGCCCCCACAACTGACGAGTAAGGCACTCGCCCCACAAAGTAAGGCCATTTTAGCCAACAAAACAGATTTTTTAAGAGGACAAGAGTCCAGACTTAAGGCTGAAGATAGGTAGTTAAACACTGTTATATCTCACTTTTATGTTATGTTCACGATTCTAACAGTGAACTGCGGGCAAAAAAATGGATTCTTATTAGTATTTTCCCTAGCATTATGTCTTTCTAGTACAAGTTGAGGAGTCTTTCTTCTATTTTTTCATTTGTTGACAATTTTAACTTTTATCTACAATGAAGTAGTCTACCAGTTCATTTTTAATATCGTTATAAACCGATTCTTCACGTTAAAACTTCGCACGAACATTTATGACCTCTATCACATTCCAAGCTTCACACGAATACCGCAACCATCACGCATTAGCTAGCGAGTATTATTCATTTTATGCTCGTACACAATTACAACGCTTGCCATTTTTATCTGGTTTTTTAGAAGAAAACATCAACCAACCTGTCGATTTAACTTTGATGACAAATTGGTGGCAAACGTTGCGTGCCAAAGAAAATCCTGATCAAGACGGTTTATCTCGTACCATCCGTCTTTGGCGCAATAGTTTACAAGTGCTTATCATGGAGCAAGATTTGCGTGGCTTGAACGATTTATTGACCAGTACACGCAGTTTTGCACTCATGGCTGAAATCGCCATCAATTTTGCTCTTGATGAACTTAGCGTTCACTTACAAAAACGTTTAGGTGTCCCCATAGGACAAGATAGCCAAAGCGAACAAGTTTTATTGGTGATAGGCATGGGCAAATTGGGAGGTTACGAACTCAATGCTTCATCTGATATTGATTTAATTTTTATTTATGATGAAGATGGTGATACTGTTGCACCGGCAGATGCCAGTGCTTTTCGTGGCAGCATCACCAATCACGAATATTTCACCAAGCTAGGACGTCAATTGATTAATGTCTTAGCCGATTTTACCGAATGCGGCATGGCATTTCGGGTAGATATGCGTTTACGCCCCAATGGCGATGCAGGTCCTTTGGTGTGTAGTTTAGGGATGTTAGAGGATTATCTTTATGTCCAAGGGCGAGAGTGGGAGCGTTATGCATGGATTAAAGGACGTGTACTCAATTTTGCTAACCCTGCCGTAACCCTTGCAAGCAAAAACTTACAGTCCTTGATCACACCATTTGTTTATCGGCGTTATTTAGATTTCGGTGTCATTGAGGCGATTCGTGATTTACATGCCCAAATTCGTGGCAAAAATACCACGAAAATGATGCGGTTAGAAGCACGCATGGATGAAGCAATTGATGTCAAATTGGGGCGTGGTGGCATTCGGGAGATTGAATTTATTGCACAAATGTTCCAACTCATTCGTGGTGGGCAGTATGCCAATTTACGGCTTCAACAAACTTGTAGCACTTTAGATATCGTGGCTCAATATCGATGGTTGGATCGCGATATTGTGGCATCACTCCAAGCGGCCTATGTTTTTTTACGTCAAGTCGAACATCGCTTACAGTACCGACGGGATGAACAAACTCATGTTTTACCTGGACTGATTGATGATCAAGAAGTTATTGCCAAAATGATGGGGATGGGTCGAGAAGATTTTATGACACAGCTTATGCAGCATCGACAATACGTGATTGATCAATTCGATGCTTTGTTTGACACGGGAGAAACAAGTAGCACAAATCCAATAACAACCTATACATTACAACAGCTTATTGATCATCAAGAGCAAGAAAATACACCTCTTGAACAATTGTTCAAGGATGCAAACTTTCAAAACTTGCCCGCCATCTATGAGACCATTGCCCAACTTATCCGTAAACCGGCCTATCGTGCCTACAAAGAAGGGCAACGCGGAAAATTTGATCAGTTGGTTTTTTTACTGATTAAATATCTCGCCAACGACAGTTCTCAAACCTTGAGTCAAGATGAACTTTTTAAAAGAGTCATCACCTTATTAGAAGCGATTATGCGTCGGAGTAGTTACATTTCCCTTCTGGTCGAGTATCCACAGGTTTTGCAGCAAGTCATTGTTGCAATGGGGCAATCTTTATGGGGCGCACAATATCTAACAGCTCATCCACAATTACTCGATGAACTGATCGATACCCGTCACACAGATGAACCTTGGCAACGCAAATTTGTCGAACAAGAATTGCATCAACGCCTCCAACACCTTGAAAATCAACCTGAAATGCAAATGGATGCAACTCGCCATATCCAACAAGTTGAAACTTATCGCATTTTATTGCGTGATCTACGTGGTCAGTTGATTTTAGAACGTTCAGATTATCTATCTGATTTAGCTGATTTGATGATGGATCAAATTATCCCTATCATTTGGTGTGAGCTCAAGACACGTTACCAATGGCAAATAGAGACACCTCGATTTGCAGTCATCGCCTACGGTAAATTAGGAGGTAAAGAGCTCGGCTATGGTTCAGACTTAGATCTCGTGTATGTCTTCGAAGACGATCATCCAGATGCTTTGGATGCCTACTCCCGCTTAGCAAGACGCTTGACCACTTGGTTAACCTCTACAACAAGTGCAGGTACGATGTATGAAGTCGATACGCGTTTACGTCCCAATGGTCAGGATGGTTTACTGGTTGTCAGCTTAGACAGTTTTGAACGCTATCAAATGGGGCTTTTCCAAACAGATGCGTCCAATACACAAAATAGTGCTCAAACCTGGGAGCATCAAGCCCTAACACGTGCTCGGTTTGCTGCGGGTCACCAGCTAGTTGGACAATCTTTTGAAAACCTTCGGAAAAAGGTATTGCGCATGCCCCGCAACAAAGAACTTTTACTAAATGAAATCAAAATGATGCGAGAAAAGATTTTTGAAGGACACAAAAACCACAGCACTTTATTTGACGTAAAACATGACCATGGTGGTTTGGTGGATGTTGAATTTGTGGTTCAGTACCAAGTTCTTGCTAACGCTAACGAACATGCTGAGCTAACAGCTAATATTGGTAATGTTGCTTTGTTAAAACTATGCGGAGAAAAAGGTTTGATCAATTCGGATCTAGCGATCCAAGCTGGCCAAGCCTACCAAACTTTACGAGAAATTCAGCATCAAGCCAAACTGAACGATCAAGAAGTTTGTCGTGTACCTCTTGAGAAAATTCATACACAAGTCAATACTATTAAACTGTTATGGGAAACTGTGATGGGGTAATATGCATATTGCTTACTAAACGTGTAAACCAAGATAAGAGCATGATACAATTATTGAACCATTCAAAAAGGTTTTTGTGATCCTATGCTATTTAAATTAAATAGTCAATGAGGTAAAGTCACAAAAGAATTATTATTTGTTTGGTAAATAAATGAGGTATTCGCTAAGCTAACTTCTGTTGCGTCGTTTGGTAAACAGCATTTACACGAAAAGCCCATAAGGCTTCAAAGGTATTGTTTTTATTGTTTTATCCATGAAGATCGAGTCAAGGTGGTTCGATTAAAACAAAGTAGTCTTAATCATTGATTAGTATGTTTTGGGTTAATTAAAGCATTGATGCCGATCATAGATAGAACGATTGATGATTTAAATAGTCGTTGCTTACATGAACTCATTTTTCGTTTTAATCTTTGTCTTAACGCAAAGATCAAAAATATACATCTATTCTAATTAGATGATTAAAATACAAATCCGACTAATTTTATTAATTTAAGCTCTTATGAAACCAGCTATCACACAAAAAACTCCCGCAGTGACAACCGCTGCAAAAACCACGAATAAAACAACTGTATCTCAATCCAATAGGGCCATTACAGCAACGAAAACAACTGCCGCAAAAAACACTGCTAAAAAACCGGTCATCACAAAATCAGCCGTACCCGTTATCAAGTGGCTAAAAGAAGTTCAAGATCATGACTATGCTGCAGCAAACTCCTATTTAAGTTTGATTTACTCGCCCAATAAAGTTGAGAAAATGGTAACTAAGTTACAAAAAGCCAAGATTACACACTTTATGGCTAAAGATATTTTTCGAGCTTCGCGTTTATCTTTATTAGGCGTAAGTAACTCTCATGTGATTGCAGACCATGCTAAAGTTAAGGCTGGTATAGCAATTTCGCCTTTGTTATTGGTTCGTCAAACAAAAACAGGTACTGTTGTCATTGCTGATGGCTACCATAGACTTTGCGCTGCTTACCAGTTTAACGAAGACATTTCTATTCCTTGTAAGATTATTTAATCAGAGCTAACTAGCTATTCTAAGAGCAAAAGAGGCACTTTGTTGCCTTTTTTGCCATAACTTAATGTTGATCTTAGAAAATCTTTGTCGAAACTCTGACCAATACTCAAAATGCCCTAAGGCGAAAGATTTTCACATCTATTTCGAATTCAGGTAAGTCATGTTTGTGCACATCTATCGTGTATTTTGTTTTGCCTGCCTTGCATACCATTCGCGTCTTGTTGTTCTTTCGCATTCACGATAGAGATAAATGAATAACCTATTAGAATTTTTGTACAACCCTGCTTTCAAGTTCAAAATGCATTTAGATGGCTGCGTCATGGTCTTTTGTACATGTCTTCACCTTCATTTCACTTGCTCCATAGACTTACGATTCCAATGATTATCCTCCTATTTCTAGGATTGTTTTCTACCACCGATTTCAGAAATTGCAATGGTTGTTTCTTGTGGGGCTTTGGGTAATGCCCCCCATGCTTGCATAAAAACCACTTCATAAGTCAAGGTAATTTTCCCTTCTGTTTGTAATTGTTGTTCTAACACTTCTACCATGGCTATCCACAATTTTTTAAGACTTACTTTATTTTTAATCAGCTCTTTAACATGTTGGCGTTCAATGAATAATCGCCAGCCGCCTATTTTGATGAAGTCACTTAAAGCATGATCTGCTTGTTGATAAGTCACTTGTAACTTTTCCATATCCAAGACAGGATCAGCCAAGCCAGCTTTAACAGCAAAATCACCAACATCGTGCATATCAACAAAATTTCTAAATAGGATTTGGCTTAGTGAGGAACCTAATAAACTCTTTAAGGCCAAACGAATTTCTATAAAGGTTTCTGGACCCCAGTAGCTTGCCAATAAGAGCCCTTCTGGCTTTAAAACACGTCGCCATTCGGTCAACACGTGGCTTATTGATTGATTCCAATGTAAAACTTGATTGGCCCATATCAAATCAACTTGCCGATCAGGTAACGGCAATTGCAGTGTATCAGCAACGACTTGAATGATTTGCTCGGGTAATAGTCGATTTTGACGATTTAATATATGATCTAGCCACTTGAAAGGGCGTACAGATGTCTTTGATCGTTGATCAAGTTGGTGGGTTACTGGTTGCCAACTTGATGACGCCAATGCTGCATATGACCAATCCATAGCAAGGACCTGTGCCTGCTGTTGATAATACATTAACAAAGCGTTAGCATCACGTCCATCACCACAACCAATATCTAGAATAAGCTTTGGCATGATCGTCGTTAGTTTGAGACGTTCAAACTGTTGCTGCGCTGCCCACGCAAAGATATAAGCATTATGATTGAGATAACGACTATAAAACTCACTATCACGTCTAGCAATATCATGCATATTGAAAACATCCTAACAACTCGATATCTTTAATCGTATTATTAACTTACGAGCCTGCGATCAAGATCATTCATAACCAAAAGAACGTACGCTTGCTTCATTATCTGCCCAGCCTTCACGAATTTTGACCCACAACTCTAGGAAAACCTTATTACCCAAACGATGCTCTAAATCGTGACGAGCTTCTGTTCCAATTTGTTTTAACTTCGCGCCTCCTTTGCCGATTAAGATTGCCTTTTGCCCTTCATTTTCAACGACAATAGAAGCTGCAATACGAAGAAGTTTAGGCGTTTCCACAAACTGATCAATCACCACGGTAGATTCATAGGGAATTTCATCCCCAGTTAAGCGAAAAATTTTTTCACGAATACATTCCGTAACCCAAAAACGTGCACTTTTGTCGGTTAACTCATCCTCATCGAAAAGTGCTTGTTTTTCAGGTAAATACTGACTGATAATCCCTAAGAGCTTGGATGTTTGTGTTGTATTTTCAGCACTCATAGGAATAATTTGAGCAAAATTGTATTGATGAGCTAAGAACTGCAAACGTTGCAAAACACATTCATCACGATTTTGTTTGATTAAATCAACTTTATTAGCCACTAAAATCACGGGAACTTCTTGTGGCAATAATTTTAAAACTGCTTGATCTCCTTCATTCCAAACCATAATATCGACCACCATCACAACCACATCAATATCACTAAGGCTTGAGGTTGCTGCTTTATTTAGACTTTTATTTAAAGGCTGCGCGTAACGTAATTGATAACCAGGCGTGTCAATAAAAATGAATTGCGCTTGTTTATCCGTATAAATACCCATAATACGATGACGTGTAGTTTGTGCTTTTTTTGAAGTAATCGAGAGCTTTTCTCCAACTAACCCATTCATTAATGTAGATTTTCCAACATTAGGGCGACCGACGATAGCAATCATACCGCAACGGAAATCTTGAGTAACATTTGTATTCATTTTTAAACCTCTATACTCTATATATATTAATAACAATAACAGCTTATTTTATCGCCTAAAAAACAGCTTAAAGTTAAATGATTATGTTTTTTTATTGGTTAAACTGGTTACCGATTGTTTGTGAGACATCGTTCTAGCGTTTTTGATCCGCGATGTAGATGGAGATTTCTTTTTATGATCAACTAGTAGGTTAGAGCTTTCTGTAACTGCTGGCTTGCCCTTGATAGACGATTTTATTTTTGAAGACTTTAACGGCAACTTGGTTTGAGTTTCTTTTTTAATGACTTTTTCTGTCAATGACCGGGGAGCCAGAGTTGGCGAACTGCTTGTTTTCTGTAACAACAATAAAGCGTTTTTAGCTGCAATTTGCTCTGCATTGCGCCTCGAACGCCCCACTCCTAATGCAGTTAACTGAGTGCCAACTTGACATTCAACGGTAAATTGCTGATCATGGTCAGCGCCTGCGATATTCACAACGCGATAGAGAGGCAGTGATTGTTTCAGTCCTTGCAAAAATTCCTGTAAGAGACTTTTTGCATCTTTAGCTTCTGTATCCCAATCTTGTTGTTGTAATCGTTTGGCATATAAACGCTTGACCAATAGAAAAGCCTCATTAAATCCATGAGTTAAAAAAGTAGCACCTATCAGTGCTTCAACCGCATCTGCTAAAATTGAAGGTCGTTGTCGACCGCCACTATGAAGTTCTCCTGCGCCAATCCGTAGAAATTGAGCCAAATCTAACTCATTGGCAATCGCCACCAGAGTCTCTTCTCTAACTAAACTTGCTCGAAAGCGCGATAAGGTTCCTTCATCAAATTGCATAAACTGTTGATATAAGAGAATGGCAATGGCATTGTTTAGGACGGCATCACCAAGAAACTCAAGTCGCTCATTGTTTTTAGCACTAAAACTACGATGTGTTAACGCCTGTTCGAACAACGCCACATCGATCACCGTCAAGTCTAGATTTTTAATAAACTTAGCAAGATCACTCATAAGGTTTTACCCATTCCTAGGACGGGGGGTTATACCAGCATAGTCACAAGCGAATCGAAAGAGTAACAGATTTTTATGCATCAACTCATACCTGAGCTAAACCTAGTTAAAAGAAGTCAGTGCTCGATCCAAATTACTAAAATTCATCCAAATAAAGAAAGCCTTACCAACAATATTTCTTTCTGGCACAAAACCCCAATAACGACTATCCGCACTATTGTCGCGATTGTCACCCATCACCAAATAATACCCTTGAGGAACTTGGCACTCGTAACCAACCCCCTCTTCGATTTTACAAGATTGCTGAGCAACCGTTTTCATTGCAGCACAGTAACTTGTATCACTCACCTTATCACAATCGTTGTTCATACCAAAAGCGTAAGTACTCGCCTCAGGATAGTTGGCTACTCGAATAATATCATGGCTTTTTTCCCCAAAGACCTCTTGTTCGCGATCGTAACTCATCTTGTCATCAGGGCTTTCATACGATGCTTGCTTTTCAAGTGGAATGGCCTTGCCATTAATATTAAGCTGTTTATTTTTATAGACAATCTTATCACCACCCGTACCAATCACGCGTTTAATATAATTGGTCTGAGGATCGGGTGGGTAACGAAACACGATCACATCACCTTCTTTGACTTTCGCACCCGGTGTAAAGGGTGTCCCCACAATGGGTAAGCGCAAACCATAATGAAATTTATTGACCAAAATATAATCACCTGGCAATAATGTCGGAATCATTGAACCTGTCGGAATTTGAAAGGGCTCTAAGACAAACGAACGAAAAATCAACACAACAAAAAAAACAGGAAACAATCCGGCCGTAAACTCCAGCCATGTCGGCCGTTGCAGGTTAACGGCTTGTCCATTTTGTAATTTTTTTTGCTGCAAAGGCAAATACCAAAAACGTTCCAATAGCCAAAACAATAGCAAAATCGCTGTCAATACGACAAGAATCAGTTCAAAATTCATAATATTTACATCAAGTTATTTGTCATCAGACTGTAAAATCGCTAAAAACGCTTCCTGTGGGATTTCGACATTTCCCACCTGTTTCATGCGACGTTTGCCTTCCTTTTGTTTTTCAAGTAATTTCCGTTTACGACTAATGTCCCCACCATAACACTTCGCTAGAACATTTTTGCGCAAGGCTTTAATATTTTCTCGCGCGACGATCGATGAGCCTATGGCTGCTTGTATGGCCACATCAAACATTTGTCGTGGAATGATGCCTCGCATTTTTTCTGCAACTTCACGGCCACGGTATTGTGCATTTGAACGGTGAACAATCACCGATAAAGCATCGACTCGGTCACCATTGATAAGCATATCAACCTTCACCACATCAGATGCTTGATAGGCCTTAAATTCATAATCCATTGAAGCATAACCTCGAGAAAGTGATTTTAAGCGATCAAAAAAATCTAAGACGACTTCTGCCATAGGTAGTTCATAGGTTAGTTGTACCTGACGGCCACGATAAGCCATGTTCATCTGCACGCCTCGCTTCTGATTACATAAGGTCATCACTGCACCAACAAATTCTTGTGGCATATATAAGTTGACGGTCACAATGGGTTCAAAAATCGCTTCAATTTTTGAAGGATCTGGCATTTTAGCAGGATTATCAACGATAATCGTTGTACCATCGCGCTGTTGTACCTGATATACCACACTTGGTGCGGTGGTAATGAGTTCCATATCAAATTCGCGTTCTAAACGCTCTTGCACAATTTCCATATGCAATAACCCTAAAAAGCCGCAACGGAAACCAAAACCTAATGCCTGTGAAACCTCTGGCTCGAACTGCAAGGCTGCATCATTGAGTTTGAGTTTTTCTAGTGATTCGCGTAAAGCTTCGTATTGATTGGACTCTACAGGATAAAGCCCTGCGAACACTTGTGGCTGAATTTCTTTAAAGCCAGGTAAGGCTGGTGTCTCAGGCTTGGCTGCCCAAATAATGGTATCACCCACCTTGGCAGCTTTGAGTTCCTTAATACCGGCAATCACATAACCGACCTCTCCTGCACTTAAACTTTCTCGCTTGACAGATCTTGGTGTAAAAATGCCAACATGTTCAACAGGATAAAGAGAATTTGTTGCTTTTAATAAGATTTTGTCTTTACTACGAATACTACCATTGATAACACGAATCAACATCACCACACCAACATAATTATCAAACCACGAATCAATAATTAAGGCTTGTAGCGGTGCATTTTCATCACCCACAGGTGGCGGAATTTTGGCAACAACTTCTTCCAGAACATCCTCAATGCCTTGTCCTGTTTTGGCTGAACAGGTCACCGCATCAGTGGCATCTATGCCGATCACATCTTCAATTTCTTCGCGCGCACGATCAGGATCAGCCTGTGGTAAATCGATTTTATTTAACACGGGCACCACGTCAACCCCTAATTCAAGCGCAGTGTAACAATTAGCGACAGTCTGCGCTTCCACGCCTTGCGAAGCATCCACAACCAATAAAGCTCCTTCACAAGCAGATAACGAACGTGACACCTCATAACTAAAATCGACGTGCCCTGGCGTATCAATTAAATTAAGCTCATACTCAATACCATCTTTGGCTTTATAGCGCAAAGTCGCAGTTTGCGCCTTAATGGTAATGCCTCGCTCACGTTCCAAATCCATAGAATCAAGCACTTGCTCTTCCATTTCACGGTCAGAAAGACCGCCACACTTTTGAATAATTCGATCAGCCAGAGTAGATTTACCATGGTCAATGTGGGCGATAATCGAAAAATTACGGATATGTTTCATGAAATGGCAGGCAAAGATTAAGTGTTAAATATGATGACTAGTATCCAATAGCATCGATTAAATGAGTTATTCCAATTCGGATCAAACATGTAATTTGTCACGCCTCTTAGCCTTATACATTTGTCGTGTCATCATCGTTTTCGTAAGTATTCGATTCGAAGAGACTATCGAATCCAAATCGTCTCTTAGGTTTGACTGAAAATTTTTAAAGTTCAGCCAACCCAGCATTGTATCTAATTTTTAATCTCTTGCCACAACAATATACTCTACAACGCGATTCAAAATACAACAGCATAATACAAAATAATAATTATTTATTTTTTTAATAAAAAAAGCGGCCAGTGCCGCTTTTTCATCGACTAACCTTTTACGGTTAGAAGCTATATTTGACATTAAACGTAACATTATCTCTATCCGCTAAAGGACGATGATCAAGATCAGCCTTGCCAAGGTAAGCATTATAATTTAAGTTCAGTGACAAATTGTCAAGATAGGTCATCGACACCCCTAGAGAACCTTGGAAGTCGTTTTTACCTGTAATGGCACCTAATGCTCCATTAATTGGAGACTTCCCATAAAAGCCATACGTAGCCGCTAGTGGAATTTCTAGATCCCAACCTTCATACACACCTGGGTAAGTAAAAATCAAACGTGTGCCAAAACCTGCTGCACTCTTCGTGGCAGCTAATGCTAAATCATTATTGCCATCTGGTTTATCATGCTTTAACAAATGAACATACGAGAATTCGCCTACAAAAGCTGTTCTTGGTGCTATAAACGTTGGGCCAAACAGCTTCAACCAGTTTAAGTTCGCATGTATTGCATTTCCACGAACCGCTGTCGGTATCAGCGAAGGGACAGTTTTAGGATTAGCTGCCAAAAATTCTTTCGAATAATAGGTATTATCCATTGTATTGACCAGCACTGGAACACCATGGCGGTAGGATAAATCGCCTGCGAAATTAATCCCAGCGATATTCGAACTAAAGCTACCTGCCAACATTTTCACATTATCAAAGAACCGCAATTTGTAACCGACAGGAATTTTTCGTGAACCTTGATCTAATATGGAGGTGTCTGAAATTAATCCCGTACTTTTCAAGGCATCCAGCGCCCTAGGCGGTACTAAAATATCAAAAGGAATACCCAGTGTTGGCAAGTTTAATAAGTTTTGGTAGCCATACTCCATCACGGGGAGTGGGATTTTTTCGTGATAATTGATGGCATACAGACCCAACTCAACACTGTCTGTTGGGCGAAAACGTGTTCCCAAACCCATATCACCGAAATTACCTGGCTTTATCGTACCACGGTAAGGCAACTTATCGACAGGCGAATAGAAGGTACTGTTTTTGTCAAACAATAGTCCTAAAATTGAGTCTGCGGCTGGAATACGCGTTAGAAAATTTGCGCCTTTAACAATAAATTCTGTCCCCGGACCCACCACATCAGCATAAGAAAAATAACTTCCAACTGGTGACATGGCTGTTGGTCTAAAGGTAAATTTATAATAGCCCAATAAGCTAAAATCTGTACCAATATCGATTTGTGTCGATAACTGAGGCGTTGGCGCTAAGACCTCTTTGACTTCTGTACCTGGCTGACTAGCCTTTGAAGCGTCTTGACGTGTTGTCGCCCATGACACATTAGGGAAGAAAAAACTTTCGCCCCACTGGACGCTATGACTACCGACTTTAACCGTTGCACGTACATCATCTGTTAAATCAACACGACCGTATGCATAATAATCGAGTAACCGCAGGTCTGATGCCGTGGATCGTGCTGCATTAGTAAATTCTGTTGGGCCCGTTGTATTGTTCAGAGTGCTCCAGTCTGTGTTATCTGGGGTGCCTTTGGTGTATTTAAAATCGTTATGAAAACTCGCCCGTAAAAAAATACCTGGGTCTTTAATCGCGATACCCAACAACTTGTATTCTTCCTTGTAGCGAAAATCCATATCCGCTAACAGACTAATTCGGTTAGTAATCACCGAACCACGAGCAAAATTTTTGTCGCCATCATCGGCATTTCTCCCCGTAGGCAGGGCGACTAACGGCGGCAACTGCGGATCCGGATATGAGGATTTAGCGCTAGGATTTGTTGTGCCTGTCACCCAGTTACCGACAATTTCCGGAGCTTGTTGCTCAACCCTAATACCTACCGCGTAATTACTGATAACGCTGTATCGCAGTTCTAGATTATCGGAAACATTGATCGTATCACCCGCTTGCGCAAAATGAGCGAAAACCAAAGTACCGATCGCTACGAGCGGTTTTAGCGTCAAATACGACGGACGATTTGCAGATTTTTTCAATTGTCTACCCCGATGCATTATTCCCCCTACTGTTTTTCAAAGCTATCCCGACTGGCATCATCTTACCATGATTTTTTATGGCAACATGATCTTTTTCTTCTTATGTGCAGAAGCTTACCCTCTCGTGATTTGATTTACATATGAAAGGTTATTCCTCTTCCAGAATCTCAACTTGCACATCAAAAGTCTATGACCAGATCCTCACAGACCTTAAAGTCGCAAAACACAGCGAAGCCCAATATACCTCAAATATACGAAATCTTCAAGACGGAATTACCCGAATTGATCAAAAAAACCCGACTTTAACATTCAACCCCATGATTAAAATAGCATTAAGAAAAGCCAGGTATTCACAACGTGAATTAATCGTGTTTTTCCACAACCACCATGTCACCGCACACTTGCACAATTGGATTGCTCGCTACGCCTGATGCATTACTTGGTGCTTGCACAGTATTAAAAGACAAATTGATCCATCCATTTGCGCCAGATTTAGCAATGGTTGCAGCACCTTCGTTAAGGGTAATGCCAGAACGATCACCATAATCACTGCCTGTATGCTCAAAAATGCGGCAATGTTGCCCCATAGTTTCTTTAACTTTATAACCCGCAGGCTCTTCCATGGTTGATAATAAAAAATCATTGGCATTTTTTTCTTGTTTGCTCTTACCTTCTCCACATGCCGACAATCCTATAGCAACTGCCAACAAACTTGCCAAATATACTGTTTTCCGAGTCGAATATGTCATAGCTCCACCTTTTTTGCATAAAATTAAATTGTTACCAAATGATAGGCTCTGGTTTTAGCCATACGCCAAATCGTGTTTCAACACTTCGCTGTATTCGCTCAACCAAATTAAGCAAATCACATCCTTTTGCACCGCCATAATGCACCAGCACTAACGCTTGTTTTGCATGTACGCCAATTCTACCACTGCCAACTTGCTCCGTGTGCCCCTTCCAACCACATTGATCAATTAACCACCCTGCAGCTAGTTTAACTTGATTAGACTGTGGATAAAAAACAACGTCTGGGTACGCTTTCTGTAGCCGTTCAAAGGTGGTATTATCCACCAATGGATTATGAAAAAAACTACCGACATTACCTAATTGATTAGGGTCAGGTAATTTTGACTGTCTAATTTGCACCACTTTAGCCAAAATCGCCTCTGCAGAAACCAAGTGACCTTGCACAATAAAATAATCGTACAATTCTTTGTAGTTCAAGGTCGGTTGCCAATTTTTGGATAAAACAAAACTCACTTGGGTGATCACATAACGTTCTGGATACTGCTTAAAGATGCTATTACGATAAGAAAATTGGCAATCATCTCTTGAAAAAACAACAAAGTCATTGAGATGCCTATCATAACATCTTACTGACTGTATCCGCTCACCAACCTCTAGACCATACGCACCAATATTTTGTACGGGGGCAGCTCCCACCGTACCTGGAATAAGCGCCAAATTTTCCAGACCACATAATCCCTGCTCTACGCTCCACGTTACAAAATCATGCCAGTTCTCGCCTGCATTGACCACTAATTCAAAATATTGTGCATGCTCAATGATCGTTTTACCTCGATTTTGCATCAACAAAACCAAGCCATCAAGGCTTTGCGTGAGGACAACATTACTCCCCCCTCCCATCACACGTACTCTTTCGTGCTGCCACTGTTTGGATTGTAGTGCCTGTGCTATTTGTTTTTCGTCATCTACAACCAATAAATACTGCGCATTTTCATTAAAATGCAGTGTATTGTGTGTTAAAAGAGAAACATTTTGTTGTATCATAGTCTGCATTATAAAATAATTAGGAGTTGGTATGCCCTCTTTTGACGCAGTAATGGAAGCAAACTTAGTTGAACTCAAAAATGCCATTGAGCAAGCTAACAAAGAAATTGGTAATCGTTTTGATTTTAAAGGGTCTGATGCCAGAATCGATCAAAAGGATTTATTATTAACTTTATACGCTGATGATGACTTTAAACGTAGTCAAGTCAATGAAGTTTTGGTTGCAAAACTTGCTAAACGTAATGTCGATGTGCGATTTTTAGACTACGGCAAAATTGAGAAAATTTCAGGTGATAAAGTTAAACAAGAAGTAAAGGTTCGCAAAGGCATCGATACAGAAACCTCCAAAAAGATCGTTCGCGTCATCAAAGATAGTAAACTGAAGGTACAGGCAAGCATTCAAGGTGATGCCGTTCGCATCACAGGAGCAAAACGGGATGATTTGCAAGCAGCCATGGCGCTGCTACGTCAAGATGTTTCCGACTATCCACTTGATTTTAATAATTTTCGTGACTAAAACACCTTTTGCTTTGCTTTCCATGATCACCATGGCCTTCCTTGGTTTATGGCTGAGCTCGTCATCATGGGCGGCAACCATTCACACGGTCGATGGCGCAATTTATGAAGGGCAAGTCGCGCAAGGTGCTTTTGCAGGTAAGGGCAAACTCACCCAAGCCGATGGTCGTGTTTATGAAGGTCAATTCTCTAAGGGTCGTTATCACGGCACAGGCAAACTCACCGATGTTAGTGGAGATGTTTACCAAGGGCAATTTAAAAATGGTTCATTGAGTGGTTTAGGTGTCGCAAACTATACAAATGGAGCAAAACATATTGGCCAATTTTTGAAAGGTTACCCCTACGGTAAAGGTATATTAACGCTAAGCGATGGCACAACGATCGCAGGATTTTTTGTCCGCGATCAACTCAAAGGCAACGCAGAGATACAAGCACTAGACGGTAGTACCTACAAGGGTAAAATTGTTGACGGTCAAATGCATGGCGAAGGTCGGCTACAATATGCTAACGGCGACCAGTATATTGGATATTTCAAATATAATCAATATGATGGCAAAGGGACTTTGATCTACAATAAGCCGTTAGATGGTGAAAAGCAAAAATCTGGTCTATGGCAAGCTGGGCAACTCATCTCGGAAAAACAAGCGACCTTACGTCATACTGAAGCAGCTATTTATAGACAAAATGACTTGCTCAGCCAATCACTCAATCGATTAACGAAGCGAAAAAACCAAGAAACCAACCTTTATTTATTAACCATTGCAGGTGATGGCACTCAAGAAGTTTTTCGACGCGAAGTACAAGCGGTTGCACAACAATTTGAAGAAAAATTTTTAGTGCCAAAAAACCAACAAATCCACTTAATCAATAGTCGTACAACTTTATTAACCACACCGATGGCGTCACTTACAAGCATTAAAGCTGCCATTGAAGCGATTGGACAGAAAATGGATAAATCAAGAGATATTCTCATGATCTATCTCACCAGCCATGGTAGCCCTACAACAGGCAAGCGCGATTACGAAGTTTTACTCGACCAACAAAACTTACGTCTAGAATCTTTAAAAGCCAGTGATCTTGCTAAAATACTCGATGATAGTGGCATTCAATATCAGGTGATTGTTATTTCAGCATGTTATAGCGGAGGATTTATTCCGCATTTACAAAATGAGAACCGTTTGATCATTACGGCTGCACGTGAAGACCGCACCTCATTTGGTTGTTCAGATCATAATGACTGGACGTATTTTGGCAAAGCGTTTTTTGTTGAAGGGTTATCTAAAGCTAACTCCTTTGAGGAAGCCTACAATCTAGCTCGACAACAGATTCGCAACTGGGAAACAGCTGATTTTGAGAAACTTAACAAGCGTTTAATAACATTAGATATTTTAACCCCTGATACTAAAAATGGCGCGAATAGTGTGCGGTTAGCAGAAAAATACTTTTCTTATCCCCAAATTTCCCTTGGCAAAAATATCGCTCAACCTTTACAAAACTGGTGGTTGCAACAAAAAAGCAAGTCAGGTTTTCGTCCTTCGGATGTCGATATCATGGACATTGAATTGCAACAAACGCCATTCACTCGTTAAAGCAAGTATTGCGATGTGAAAGACCACTGCATGCAGTGGTCTTGAAATTGGCATCCCCAAGGGGATTCGAACCCCTGTTACCGCCGTGAAAGGGCGGTGTCCTAGGCCTCTAGACGATGGGGACCTAAGCAAGAAGCGAGATTGTACAACTAAGCACTCATGTTGTCAAGATCATTTGGGCACTCGACCAACACCTGCTTTGATTATATGGTGGAGATAAGCGGGATCGAACCGCTGACCTCTTGCATGCCATGCAAGCGCTCTCCCAGCTGAGCTATACCCCCTACAAAACACAGGCGTGATTCTACCGCATTTAGTTGTTAAACGCAAATAGCGTGCCCACTTTAAAAAATTTATGATGTTTTTTGAGTCAGCGCTGGTGTTTGTGCTGATTTTTTCTGCTGCTCTCGTGTAAAACGCAAAATATCACCGACCATTTGTGTACAAGAGCCGCACGATCCCGAGGCCTTAGTCATTTCACGAACTTCAAACACGGTCGATAAATTATTTTCAACAATTGCGTTAACAATCGTACGCTTATTGACACGATTACAAGCACAAACCTCATCTCGATCTTTTAAACGAATCACTGCACCAAAATCCGATAACATTTCGGTGAGCTCTGCTTGCTTAGTGATGTCTTTTTGCAGCCAATTTAATAATAATTTCTTAAATTGATGGGTATTGATGCGTATAACACGTCCGACTTTTTGACGCTTAGATAATAAGCCACTCAAGGATTTTTCTTCGTAATATTTTTCAAATTTACGTACGCTCTTGTTAAACTCATTTCGGCTATAGATGACCATATCTTCATTGGCCGCTAACTCTTCAATGAGTTCATTAATTTGGGGATCTTCTTTAAGTTGAGGGTAATTTTGTATGGCGTACGTAAAATTTTCTAGGGTAATTCGCAAGAATGTTTCTGCGTTCAGGACCATTTCACAGCCTTTTAGGCTCGCATGATCATAATGAAATTGATTAAGCATAGTTTTATTGAGCTTAATAATTTCATTTAATTCCGCAATGAGCGCTTTAAAACCAGAGTTCGCTTCTAACGTCAGAGCTGCAGTTCTATCAGATAACTGTGACAACAAATCGTAGCGAGACGACAAATGAAAATGCAAATCATCGGCACAAGCTCGGTAATCCTCTTTGTAAACAACAAATCGTCGATTAACAAACAAAAGCACCAATACCAATAAAAGTACCGCGCCTAATAAAATAAGTATAACAACAGACATCACGCACCTCCTAAGTCAACACAAACAAAAACATCTTGATTGGCATTCATCCATCAAGTCTATTTAAATCTGCGAGATAGTAACGCAATATCTCACCACAAAACTAGCTAAAAAACAATAGGATAGTCATTTTCCGTGCTTCCGCTTGTGCTCTACGGCACAATGAAGCCAAGTCCTTTACCACCTTCATCGCGGTTCTTTGGACACAACAAAAAATAGCATTCAAATACTAAGCATTAGACATAGGCTAACATGTAAATTTCTCACCGTCAAGCGCAAATGAATCACTCCATGAACGTCCATAAAAAGCCATTTTTTTGATCGAGTTCGAGAAAAAAATAATTGAATCTTTGCCTGAGAAAATCTCTGTCAATGATGTGGGCAAACACCTTTTTCGTATTTATCGCATAACATCGCACTTTCAAGGTCACAAAAATGGCATAAAGCAAACGCATCACTCATTTTGATGGTATCTCCGTCGATATTAATTCCTAAACGACGTATTTGTGCTAATGCTCTTGAAAAAGTTTCGGGTGTTATACCCAAATGATTTGCTATTGTGTTCTTTTTAAAGGATAAAACAAATTGCAAATCATCGTGCCCAGCGCGGATATGTTCACTTAAGAGGTAATGCCCTACTCGGCTTAAGGTTGAGTGGTTGGTGAGATGATCAATTTGTTTAATGGCGCTTTTATAAAATTTGGCAACAATTAAAATCATGTTTTTTGCCAACTGCTCATCAACCAAAATTCTGCTTTTCAATAAGTTACCAGGAATCATCAAAATTTTAGCCGAATTAACCACATCGGCTTGCACGGGGGAAACACTGTTCATAAATAAAACCGCATCCATACAGGTTTCGCCAGCCGATAACATACGAATCGTTGTTTGTGTCCCTTCAGGCCCCATCCGTACAGTACGGACATTACCATCAATGACTAAATAAACAAACTTAGGTGCATCGCCTTGTTGCACCAAAATATCGCCCAATTGGTAATCGCGAATCACTGACTGTTGCAATAAAATTGCAAGACTTTCTTCGGATAAACCTTCAAAGAGTAAGGGTTTTAAACCTTGATTTGCAATAAGTGACAAAGGGACTTGTGGTGAGTTTGACACAGATTATTCTTTCTAAAAAACGGTGTAAACACGAAGGCAGAAAACGTAGTTTTCACAAAAGTGACTACTGCAAACATCAAGTTATTGATTATTAAAAGCAATCAAAATTATCGTTTTAGGTGACTTATTCTATAAAAAACCACGTCACGATTAATTTGGCGACCCTTGATTTTAATCAATGAGGATTGCATCGCATTGTATCAGAATCTAGCTACGCCAAATGAGGTTTTGAGTAACGCCAAAATTTTATGAGGTGCTTTTTAACGTTAGCAATGGATCATGATATGGCTTCACAAGCAGCACAAACTCGAGCATTAATCTTGAGCACGTTGTCGTTCACTCTATGCTTTGCAGTTTGGACGATTTTTTCGATTATTGGTTTACAAATCAAAAAAGATTTAGGCTTAACTGATACTCAGTTTGGTTTGTTAGCAGGAACACCCATCTTAGTCGGATCATTAATCCGTTTATTTTTAGGTGTTTGGACCGATCAGTACGGTGGTCGCATCATTTTTTCGGCCCTCATGATTTCAGCAGCCATAGCAACTTGGTTGTTGTCGTATGCACATACCTACCCTCAGTTCTTGTTAGCTGCTGCAGGCGTTGGTTTAGCTGGTGGTTCATTTGCGGTTGGTGTAGCTTATGTATCCAAATGGTATGGCACAGATAAACAAGGTACGGCATTGGGCATTTTTGGCGCAGGCAATGTTGGTGCTGCCATCACCAAATTCTGTGCTCCATTCATTATGTTAGCAATGGGTTGGCAGACAGTCGCTCAAATTTGGGCGGTGATTTTACTCATCATGGGTATCGCTTACTTTTTCTTAGCACAAGATGATCCAGATTTAGCCAATCGTCGCCAAAAAGGGGTTAAAGCGATGCCATTAGCTCAGCAGTTTGCCCCCTTAAAAAATCTTCAGGTATGGCGATTCTCTTTATATTACTTTTTTGTGTTTGGTGCCTTTGTCGCTTTGGCTTTATGGCTCCCTAGATATTTAACAGGTGCTTACGGTATGGGCATCAAAGAGGCAGGGATGGTCGCTGCTTTGTATTCCATTCCAGCAAGTATTTTCCGCATTGTTGGTGGATGGTCTTCTGACAAATGGGGCGCTAGGCGTGTGATGTACATCACATTGTCTGTTTCGGTCGTCTGTTGTTTTTTCTTGTCATACCCCAACACCGATTTTGTTATTCAAGGCATTAAAGGTCCTATACCTTTTTCAATTCACACCTCAATTTATGCTTTTATTGGTTTGATATTTGTCCTTGGGTTTTTTATGTCATTAGGCAAAGCGGCTGTCTACAAACATATTCCCGTTTATTACCCCAATCACGTTGGCGCAGTCGGTGGCATGGTAGGCATGATAGGCGGTTTAGGCGGATTCATTTTACCGATTTGTTTTGGCTTCTTAAACGATTTAACCAATATATGGACCAGCTGTTTTATGTTGCTTTTTGTTATCACAGCAATTGCTTTGGTATGGATGCATATGTCCATTGTGATCATGGAACGTGATCAACATCAAGGTAAATATCTCCCAGAAATGAAATCCATTCATTCGTAACCCAATAAATTTAAAGTCCGATAAGGAAAATTATGTCGACAAATATTCAATCATGGAATCCTGAGAACGAACAAGAATGGAATCAAGGAGGTAGCAAAATTGCTTACCGTAATTTGTGGATTTCCGTGCCAAGTCTGTGGCAGGGGTTTGCGATTTGGTTAATGTGGGGGATTTTGACCGTACAAATGTCAAATTTGGGGTTTCCCTTTAGCGATGATCAATTGTTTACCTTAACAGCCATCTCAGGGCTAGCAGGAGCCACCTTACGGATTCCAGCTTCGTTTTTTATTCGATTATCAGGTGGTCGTAACACAATTTTCTTAACCACCCTGCTACTCATGATTCCAGCGTTGTTAGCTGGAATTGCCCTACAAAGTAAAGATACGCCGTTATGGGTTTTCCAGGTTATTGCGCTGCTATCGGGGATTGGTGGTGGTAATTTTGCCTGTTCCATGTCCAATATCAGTACTTTTTTCCCAAAACGGTTACAAGGTACAGCTTTAGGCATTAATGCTGGTCTTGGCAACTTTGGGGTAACGACCATGCAAGTCTTGATTCCACTGGTGATGACAGCAGGTATCTTTGGCGCATTAGGTGGTGAGCCTATGGTTTTGCAAAAAGACTCTGGTTGGATTTTTGGCAAAATTTTAGCAGGTTCACAAACGTGGGTTCAAAACGGTGGTTATGTTTGGTTGATTTTTTTGGTACCCATCACCATCGCGGCATTTTTCGGTATGAACAACTTGCTGACCATTTCGCCGAATATGGGTGGTACTGTAATGGCCTGTATCAAAATTTTGTGGCTTTATGGCTTAGCTTTTGCTACATCTGCCCTTGGTCTATATTTATATTTGCCAGCACCCACTGGGCTTGGCCTACTTAACATGTGGATCGCTTTACCCTTAATTGTCATTGCCACATTAGGGCTCATGAAAATCACAGCTTTTGGCGAAATGAAAGCCAATATTGGTAATCAATATGCCATTTTCAAAAATAAGCACACATGGGCCATGACTGCTTTATATATCGTGACCTTTGGTTCATTTATTGGCTTTTCAATGGCTTTACCGCTTTCGATTAAAGTTATTTTTGGGAATCAACATATTTTTGATACCGCAGCCCAAACATGGAGCCATGTCAAAAACCCTAACGCCCCATCACCACTCACTTATGCTTGGATCGGCCCTTTTGTTGGTGCATTAATTCGTCCTGTTGGTGGCTGGATTGCCGATAAGGTTGGCGGGGCTATTGTGACGCAAGTTATTTCGTTGGTGATGGTTGTTGCCTCCATTTATGTGGGGTATGTCATGATGCAAGCTTATCACTCTGCGACACCTGAACAATATTTTATGCCATTCCTTGTGACTTTTATTGTTTTGTTTGCCGCTTCAGGTATTGGCAATGGCTCTACTTTTCGTTCTGTTGGCGTGATTTTTGATCGTTTACAAGCAGGTCCAGTATTAGGGTGGACATCCGCTGCTGCTGCCTATGGTTCATTTATTGCACCAGAAGTGATCAAGGGACAAATCAAAGCAGGAACACCTGAATATGCTATGTATGGCTTTGCTGCCTTCTATGCCATCTGTTTGATCATTAATTGGTGGTTTTATTTACGCAAAAATGCTGAAATCAAAAATCCATAATGTGCGCCTAAATTCCTTAGAAAGATTGATGCTATGAGCTATTTAATTGATAAATTAAGTTATTTTAAACGTGATACCGAAACATTTTCAAATGGCTATGGTATAACAACTGATGAAAATCGTGGCTGGGAAGAAGCGTATCGAGATCGTTGGTCACACGACAAAATTGTCCGTTCAACCCATGGTGTGAACTGTACAGGTTCGTGTTCTTGGAAAATTTATGTTAAAAACGGTTTGATTACCTGGGAAACACAACAGACCGATTACCCACGCACACGCCCTGATTTGCCTAATCATGAACCTCGTGGTTGCCCAAGGGGGGCAAGTTATAGCTGGTATCTCTATTCAGCCAATCGTTTGAAATATCCCATGATTCGTAAGCGTCTACTTGAGATGTGGCGCAGCATGAAAGCTGCAAACAATCAAGATGCTGTACAAGCATGGAAGGCGATTCAAGCAGACCCAGCATTACGCAAACAATATCAAGAAGTTCGTGGGCAAGGTGGTTTTGTTCGAGCCGATTGGGAAGAAGCAACTGAAATCATTGCAGCTGCCAATATCTACACCATCCAAAAATACGGTCCTGATCGAATTTTTGGTTTTTCGCCCATACCCGCGATGTCGATGATTTCCTATGCCGCTGGCTCACGTTACCTATCCCTTATTGGTGGGGTATGCATGAGCTTTTATGACTGGTATTGTGATTTACCCCCCTCTTCCCCTCAAACATGGGGCGAGCAGACCGATGTCCCAGAAAGTGCTGATTGGTATAACTCAGGTTTTATTATTATGTGGGGTTCAAATGTACCTCAAACCCGCACACCTGACGCTCACTTCATGACAGAAGCTCGTTATAAAGGCACGCAGGTTGTTACGGTCACTCCTGATTATTCCGAAGCCTCAAAATTTGGCGATATTTGGTTAAATCCTAAGCAAGGCACTGATGCAGCCATGGGCATGGCCATGGGGCATGTTATTCTTAAAGAATTTCACTTGGAAAACCCTTCTGAATATTTTGATGATTATTCAAGATATTACACCGACATGCCTTTTCTCGTTAAGCTGGAAAAACAAGGTGAGCATTATGCGCCAGCCGGATTTGTACGGGCCAGTGACTTTGATCAAAACTTGGGGCAAGATAATAACCCCGACTGGAAAACTGTTTATTTTAACGAAGCCAATAACGATGTTTATGTTCCTAAAGGCTCGATTGGTTTTCGCTGGGGAGAAACAGGCAAATGGAATATTGCTCCTGAAAAAAGCGGTGACCAAACCATTCGCCCCCGTAAAACATTGCTCGGATCACAAGACGATATCGTCAAAGTTGGATTTCCTTATTTTGCGGGCACAACACATGAACACGGTTATTTTGAACCTAATCAACATGATGAAGTGTTATACCGCAACCTTCCCGTCAAATACCTTGAACTTAACGGTCAGAAAACACCCGTAGTGACCGTATTTGACCTGATATGTGCTAACTATGGTATTGCTAGGGAGGGTTTAGGAGGTGATCATGTTACACATCACTACACAGACAATGTTCCCTATACACCAGCTTGGCAAGAAAACATCACCGGCGTTAGCCCAGGGCAAGTGATTCGTGTCGCGCGCGAATTTGCCCAGAACGCTCATGTCACACGTGGCAAATCCATGATTATTATTGGTGCGGCCATGAATCACTGGTACCACATGGACATGAATTATCGTGCCTGTATCAATATGTTGATTTTTTGTGGTTGTATTGGCCAATCAGGCGGCGGCTGGGCGCACTATGTCGGTCAAGAAAAACTCCGTCCACAAAATGGCTGGCTACCTTTGGCCTTTGCCCTTGACTGGAATCGTCCTCCACGTCAACAAAATTCAACGTCTTGTTGGTATGCCCATACAGATCAGTGGCGTTACGAAACCTTAAACCCTCAAGAAATTTTATCGCCATTAGCCGACAAGAGCAAATGGCAAGGCTCTATTATTGACTATAACATTCGTGCAGAACGCATGGGATGGTTGCCTTCTGCTCCACAACTGCAAGAAAACCCCATTGAATTGGTGAAACAAGCAGAAGCGCAAGGTGTAGACCCCGTTGATTATGTTGTTAATCGCCTTAAAAACAATGAGTTACAAATGTCTTGTGAAGACCCTGACAACCCAAGTAACTGGCCACGCAATTTGTTTGTTTGGCGTTCCAATCTGCTAGGTTCTTCAGGAAAAGGGCACGAATACTTCTTAAAACATCTTTTAGGCACACAACACGGTGTACAAGGTAAAGATTTAGGCAGTGAAGGTCAGCGAATGTCTTCAGATGTTGTTTGGCACGACCAAGCTCCTGAAGGTAAATTGGATTTACTCGTCACTTTGGATTTTCGCATGTCAACAACTTGTGTCTATTCCGATATTGTTCTACCCACTGCATCTTGGTATGAAAAGAATGATTTAAATACCTCCGATATGCACCCGTTTATTCACCCATTGTCAAAAGCCGTCGATCCTGTATGGCAAAGCCGTTCCGATTGGGATATCTATAAAGGTATTGCTAAAAAATTCTCTGAATTGGCGGTTTCAAACCTTGGCATTCAAAAAGAAATTGTATTAACCCCAATTTTGCATGACACCCCACAAGAGCTTGCTCAGCTTAACGTTAAAGAATGGCGTAAAGGTGAATGTGATGCGATTCCAGGCAAAACCATGCCTAGCATGAAAGTGGTTGAACGGGATTACCCTGCAACTTACGAACGTTTTACCTCATTAGGGCCTCTGTTGGAAAAACTGGGTAATGGTGGTAAAGGCATTACGTGGAACACCGATCATGAAGTCGAGTTTCTCAAGCATTTAAATGGTGAGAAGAATCATCGCGCTAAAATTGAAACCGATATTGACGCTTGTGAAGTTGTTTTAACGTTAGCACCTGAAACCAATGGTGAAGTCGCAGTTAAGGCTTGGGCGGCACTGAGCAAAAACACGGGGCTTGATCACACCCATTTAGCCATTACCAAAGAAGACGAAAAAATTCGTTTTCGGGATATTCAAGCACAACCTCGCAAAATCATTTCTTCACCAACATGGAGTGGTTTAGAGTCAGAAAAAGTTTGCTACAACGCTGGTTACACCAATGTCCACGAGTACATTCCATGGAGAACACTCACTGGACGTCAGCAAGTTTATCAAGATCACCCGTGGATGATTGCTTTTGGTGAAGGTTTGGTTTCTTATCGTCCACCGATTAACACCAACACCATCCAAGCAATGCTTGATAAACATCAAGCCGATGGCAATCCAACTTTAGTCTTAAACTTCTTAACTCCGCATCAAAAATGGGGCATACACTCAACATACAGTGATAATTTACATATGTTAACGCTATCGCGCGGTGGTCCTATTGTTTGGATGAGTGAAACGGATGCCAAACGAGCTGCGATCAAAGACAACGATTGGGTCGAAGTCTTTAACATTAATGGTGCCATCATGGCGCGTGCAGTGGTTTCACAACGGATTAACGAAGGGGCATTGTTTATGTACCATGCCCAAGAAAAACTCGTTCATACACCTGCCTCAAAGATTACCCATGCGCGCGGTGGCATCCATAACTCAGTTACTCGTGCCACCTTAAAACCCACCCATATGATTGGGGGTTATGCTCAATACTCATATGGCTTTAACTATTACGGTACGGTAGGTTCAAACCGGGATGAATTTGTTATTGTTAGACGGGTTGATCATGTGGATTGGATGGATGGTGAAACCCCAGTAAATGCGGAGAATAAATAATGAAAGTACGTGCACAAATTGCGATGGTGCTTAATCTTGACAAATGTATTGGTTGCCACACCTGTTCGGTAACGTGTAAAAATGTTTGGACAAGTCGTGAAGGTATGGAATACGTTTGGTTTAACAATGTCGAAAGCAAACCTGGCGTTGGTTACCCCAAAGAATGGGAAAATCAAAACAAATGGAATGGTGGCTGGAAACGCACTACAGATGGCGGTTTAGCACCGAAACAAGGTAATCGTTGGCGCATTTTATCCAAAATTTTTGGCAATCCTAACATGCCACAAATTGATGATTATTATGAGCCTTTTACTTTTGATTACGATCATCTCCAAAATGCGCCAGAATCAAAAACCATGCCAACCGCTCGCCCACGCTCATTAATCACTGGGCAGCGAATGGAAAAAGTCTCTTGGGGACCCAACTGGGAAGAGATTCTTGGTACTGAATTCGAACATCGTAAAAAAGACTATAATTTCAAAGATATAGAAAAAGAAATCTATGGCGAATTTGAAAATACCTTTATGATGTATTTGCCACGTTTGTGTGAGCATTGCCTCAACCCCACGTGTGTCGCATCTTGCCCCTCTGGCTCTATTTATAAACGTGAAGAAGATGGTGTTGTTTTAGTGGATCAAGACAAATGTCGTGGTTGGCGCATGTGTATGTCGGGTTGCCCTTACAAAAAAATCTATTACAACTGGCAATCTGGTAAAGCCGAAAAATGTACATTGTGTTACCCACGCCTAGAAAATGGTGAACCAACGGTTTGTTCTGAAACGTGTGTTGGACGTATTCGGTATTTGGGTGTGGTTTTGTATGATGCCGACCAAATCAGTACTGCGGCGAGTGTCGCTGACGAACAAGAACTCTACGAAGCACAACTGAAAGTTTTTCTAGATCCCAATGATCCCAAAGTCATCGCGCAAGCAAAAGCTGATGGAATTGCTGATAATTGGTTGGAAGCGGCTAAACACTCACCTGTTTACAAAATGGCCATTGATTGGAAAGTTGCATTTCCTTTGCATCCAGAATACCGCACTCTACCGATGGTTTGGTATATTCCACCGCTATCTCCTTTACAAGCAGCAGCCCAAGCAGGCAAAATTCCGTCCAAAGACGGCATCATTCCTGATATGGATGATATGCGCATCCCCGTCAAATATTTAGCCAACTTGCTCACGGGTGGGAAAGAAGCTCCCATTCGCCTTGGGCTAAAACGTATGTTGGCTATGCGTCGTTACATGCGCAGCAAATTGGTTTTAGGCAAAGAAGATAACCAATTCATTCAAGAGGTTAACCTTAGCCATGAACAAGTACAAGATATGTATCACATCATGGCCATTGCCAACTATGAAGATCGCTTTGTGATCCCAACAGGTCACCGTGAGGAATCCATTGATGCGTATGGCGAAACGGGAGCCTGTGGTTTTTCTTTTGGTAATGGATGTGCCAGCCATAGCAATAGTAAAACTGATCTTTTTGAGCAGCCTATTACTTGGCGTGGCAGAGCCGCATCCCAACCTGACAATCGTGTTTCAACCTTATTTAACCGCAAAAAAGAGTCATAACACGATGAATACACTAAAAATACTTGGATTATTACTCACCTATCCAACCGAGCCATTAATGGCCGCTTTACCCGAGTGTGCCACCCTCATAGAACAGGAGGGATGGTTGCCCAAATCCACTTTGAAATCCCTTAAGAAAGTGATTGAACAGTTCACACAACAGCCGCTGATGGCGCTACAAGAAGATTATGTCGATTTATTTGATCGTACGCCTTCCTTGTCTTTACATCTATTTGAGCATGTGTATGGTGAATCTCGCGAACGTGGTCAAGCTTTAGTTGATTTGGCAGAGTTATATCGTGAAAAAGGGCTTGTGATCGCTACCGAAGAGATGCCAGATTATTTGCCCCTATTTTTGGAATATTTGGCCTTGTTACCCGTTCAAGAAGCGCAAGCTAATTTAGCAGAACCGATCAATGTAATTGGCGCTATCGAAAAACGTTTGCAAAAAAGAGGTTCAGACTATCATCATGTTTTACAAGCCATTATTGATGCGGCAGGATGCAAACCCGATGCCAAAGCGATGGAACAAGCCTTGGCGGTTGCCTCTGGTCAGGCACAAGATTTTGATGCCTTAGATGCCTTATGGGAAGACCCAGATGTGTTTGCCAACAACCCTCTCAATCCCGATACGAGTGGAGATTGTTCTGGATCAAGTCGTCAATCAGAACAACCCGTCCATTTTCACCCCACCTTAAAACCTCAAACCAACGCGCCTCACCCTTTGCCTGCTGCGAACCATGGGAGAACCTTATGAATTTTTTCTTATTTCAAATATTGCCGTACATCGCTATGGTGGTCATGATTCTAGGCTGTATTTTACGTTTTGATCGTGACCCCTATTCTTGGCGTAGTAAATCAAGTCAACTTTTAAGTAACCGTCGCTTTATTTTAGCGAGCAACTTGTTTCATATTGGCATTTTGACCATTTTATTCGGTCATTTTGTCGGTTTGTTAACCCCTGTTTGGGTTTTTGATACGTTAGGAATTTCTCACAGTTTTAAACAAGGCTTAGCCATTGTGGTTGGCGGAGTTGCAGGGATTGCTTGTTTGATTGGGCTTGTGATGCTATTACAGCGTCGCTTAACTGACCCAAGGGTTAAAGCGACCAGCTCAAAAGCTGATGTGATGGTTTTAGTTTTGTTACTTATCCAGCTGGTGCTAGGTTTACTGAGCATTCCTGTGTCTTTAGGTCATATGGATGGTGAAACCATGGTGCAATTAATGCAATGGGCACAACATATCGTTACCTTCCGCTCAGGTGCTGCTGACTATGTTGCGGATGTTTCGATGATTTTTAAACTTCACATCACCTTTGGCATGATCATTTTGATGGTTTTCCCCTTTACAAGACTGGTTCATGTGTTTAGCGCACCTGTTTTATACGTCTTGCGCCCTTATCAAATTGTTCGTAAAAGAGAATCTTAATATGGCAATCCAAGTTAACGGCATTGAAATTCATCCTGCGCAAATTTACGAAGAGATGCAGTATCATCGTGCAGCCTCTCAAGAAGACGCGCAGGCAGAAGCAACTAAAGCTTTAATTATTAAAGAACTTTTAATTCAACAAGCCTGTCGACTTGGACTGGCGCAACGTTCTGATGCTCTACAAAGAACGGACGAAATTATCGATTTGCTACTCGATCAAGAAATTCCCAAGCCTGAACCCGATTTGACCGCTTGTGAAGCTTTTTACCAAGAGCAACGAGAATTATTTTACACTTCGCCACTGTTTGAAGTTTCGCATATCTTATACCTCGCTCCAACCGATGATGATACGGCAAAGTCGCAAGCATTGGTAAAAGCGACTCGCGCCTGTTCGATTTTACAAAATGATCCCCAACAATTTGAATTCATAGCCAAAAATGAGTCCGCCTGCAGTTCAAAAGAGCAAGGCGGTCGCTTAGGTCAGTTAAGCAAAGGGCAAACCGTTGCACGCTTTGAGCAGGCACTCTGGCAAATGCAGGCTGGAGAGACCTCAACAAGTCCAGTACAAACCGAAATTGGTTACCATATTATTCGTGTTCATCAAAGAGTTGAGGGGCAGTTATTGCCTTTTTCATCTGTACACCCATGGATTATCAAGCATTTAAGTGCAAAAATGCAAACCCAGCACTTACAACAATATTTAGAAAACTTGGCACATCAAACCACAATTGATGGTTTTGTTTGGCAAACGCCTGTAACTGGCATAGGAATTGCTCGGAAACAGGATGACTCCGCGAGTTAATCTCTGTCATGTTAAACCACGTTAACAGAATTTACCGTAGAATTCACGTTGTTTTTATCGTTCGGTCAATGAGGAATTTTTATGGCTTCTCATCAATTTAATATTGGTTTAGTTTCCATTAGCGATCGCGCAAGCCAAGGGCAATATGCCGATTTAGGTATTCCCGCTTTAAAGGATTTTTTGCAAAAAACGCTCGTTAGCCCATGGCAGGCACAAACTCGTCTCATTGCCGACGAGCAAAACATCATCGAACAAACGCTCATCGAGCTGGCAGATCAGTGTCATTGTGAGCTCATTTTAACAACGGGCGGCACGGGGCCCGCGCCACGAGACGTTACGCCAGAAGCGACGTTAGCCATCGCCCATAAGGTTTTACCTGGGTTCGGTGAACGAATGCGCGCGATTAGTTTGCAATATGCGCCTACAGCCATTTTATCCCGTCAAGAAGGGGTCATTCGTGGTCAAAGCTTAATTGTCAATTTACCTGGGCAGCCCAAAGCGATCGCTGAAATTTTACAAGAGTTGCTGTTGGCTATTCCCTACACATTAGAATTGATTTCAGGACACTTTTTGCATACCGATCCCAAAATTGTGACAGGGTTTCGTCCCAAATCTGCGCCTCCCTTGCCCTAACTCATTCTTTATGTGCAATTTTCTTTAAAGCCCCCCTATTTTTATGATGAAATCTTGGCAAGAACTCCAAAAAACCTTAATTGAACTGGCGCAAAACCAGCAAAACAATATCACGCAGGTTCCACTCAATCTGGCACTTGGACATATTGTTGCGGTAGATGTTCTTGCACGGATGTCTACGCCTGCTTTTGATAATAGTGCCATGGATGGCTACGCACTTTGCACACATGACAAATCAACTAATCTTATTGCCAAAGACAGTCAATATCAACTCATCGACCGCATTATTGCTGGTCAAAGTCATAGCTTGCCACTACAAGCAGGGCAATGCACACGGATTTTTACAGGGGCGGCTATTCCACAAAATACCACGGCAGTCGTTCCTCAAGAGCTGACAGCCCTAAACGATTCGATCGTTTTGCTTGAAACCAACTTAGCTATCGATGCCAATATTCGGAAAATGGGCGAAGATGTCGAACAAGGAAGTCTTTTGATCAAGCAGGGGACACTTTTAACCCCTGCGCATATCCTCAACTTGGCTAGCCAAGGCTTTGTCCGAATAGATGTTTTTTCGCCTTTAACCGTTGGTGTTTTGTCAACGGGTAACGAACTCGTCGAGCCGAGCTACGATTTTTCAACATCACCAAGTCAACCCCTTGAATTAGGACAAATTTTTGATGGCAATCGCTATTTTTTAATGAGTAGCCTACGCCAACTAGGTGTTAATGTTGTTGACTTAGGTATTTGTCCAGATAATCTTGAACAAACCATGCATGTGATCAGGCAAGCTGCGCAGCAATGTGATGTACTCATCACTTCAGGCGGCGTATCGGTTGGTGAAGAGGACCATATTAAAACCGCAATTACCGCTTTGGGTGAACTCAATTTTTGGAAAGTGGCGATCAAACCAGGCAAACCATTTGCATTTGGCAAAATTAATCAATGTTTTATATTGGGCTTACCAGGAAATTCCGTTTCCTGTTCGGTGACTTATTGGTTATTTGCCCAACCCTTCATCAAGGCACGTACAGGGCATAATTGCCCTACACCCCCTTGTTTTCAGGTCAGATTAACGCGTGACAATCATAATCGCAGCGACCGCACCCATTTTGCACGTGTACAGTTATCTTATGAACAAGGTAACATTGATGCCCATTTGCAAACCAAACAAGGCTCACATATGATCAGTAACTTGCCTCAAGCCGATGGTCTTGTGGAAATCCCACCTCACCAAACCATGGTGGGAGGGTCATTGGTCAATTTTTATCCATGGACAATCTCATGAACACCCTATCTAATCCATCGATTGACGCGACATTGATGTTTTTTGGCCCGCTGGCTGAACAAATGGGGCAACGCGAAAAACATCTATCTTTACCAGCAACTTTAGTAACGCTCAAAGACTTGCGAGATTGGTTAGATCATCAAGGTTTAACACCGCTTATCCAACCGCACATCGCCATTGCCGTTAATGGTGTGAAGTTGGAAGATGATTTGGCTCACCTTGAGCTTACCCCTCATTGTGAAGTGGCTTTTCTACCGCCCGTTACAGGAGGCTAAAATGATGATATATTTATTTTTATCTCAAACTAAAGTCTTGATTCCTGCCCAAACATTAAGTCGGCTATTTTAATCAAAAATCGTCGCTCCTGTTCATCCATGTGTTAACCTCATAGATGATCAAAATAACTTGTGATTGTTTTTATGACACCAATACACATTATTCTGCCTTCTGAGCCACTTTGCTTACCAACACTACAAAGTTGGTGTCAAGCTGATCGCGCTCACGGAGCGGTGGTCACTTTTACAGGCTTGGTGCGTCAAGATGCGCCTAGTTTGGAAGCGATTGAACTGGATTATTATCCACAAATGACGCATAACGCACTTGAGAGTCTTGCGCAAAAAGCGATGGAACTGTTTGAAGTTGGACGTATTGTAATTGCACATCGTGTCGGTTATATTGTCTTGGGTGAGCCTATCGTTTTTGTTGGTGTTGCTAGTGCACACCGCGCAGACGCTTTTTTAGCTTGTGATTATTTGATGGATCAACTTAAAACCCAAGCACCTTTTTGGAAAAAAGAGATTTTTCAAGAGGATAGCCGATGGGTAGATGCAAAATCAAGTGATCAAGCACGAGCTTTACGATGGTTAGAAAAACCACCCTCTCTTAAAAACAACAAGACCGTACCTTTTGATGCGATTATTTTGTCAGGTGGTCTAGGGACGCGTATGCAAGCACTCGCGCCACAACCACATGCCTTTGTCGAAAAAGCTTTTGTGCCACTGCAAGGCAAACCCTTGATTTATCATGTATTGAACTCAATTGAGAATCAATCTCTGCCTGCACAACAAATTTTTATTAATTGCAATCGCTCATTTAAGCAATATGCTTTATTCAACAAACCACTTTTGGTCGACACCTTGGGTGTTGGTCCATTAGCTGGAGTTTATAGTGCCTTAAAAAACGCTCAAACCGATTGGGTTTTTGTGTGCCCCTGCGACACCATTAACTTACCTATTGATTTAGCTCATAATTTAATCAATTATGCCAATACTCATCAATTAGAGTGGTGTTATTGTGCTCATTTGGATGAAACGTATCCTCTAGTTGCCGTTATCAACAAACAAGTGTTGCCAAAATTAACCAACTTCTTACAAACATCGGCTAAAGTACGCGATTTTATGGCAATATGCAAAACAGCAGCCATTTTATGTTCACAACCTTTATTCAATTTTAATAGCCCTGATGATCTCCAAAAAGTTAGCACACCACTCTCCAATGAACAGGGTTACCCTTATGAAAAGGCACACTCATGAGTTCTAATCATTTTAATGCGCATGGTGAGGCTCACATGGTCGATATTGGACACAAAGCCAATACCGAACGCGTTGCAACCGCCTCTGGAAGCATAGTTATGCAAGCACAAACCTTTGCCATGATTAAGCAAGGTGATCACAAAAAAGGGGATGTCTTAGCTATTGCTCGTCTAGCAGGAATTGGTGCTTCCAAACAATGTGCCAATCTGATTCCCTTGTGTCACACAATTTTATTAACCCACGTGAGCATACGTTTTGAGATGGATGCTCAAAATAGCACCATACAGGCTATTTCTATGGTTAAGACAACAGGGCAAACAGGTGTTGAAATGGAAGCCCTTACGGCAACCAGTATTGCTTTATTAACCATTTACGACATGTGCAAAGGCGTTGATCGTGGCATGACCATACACAATATTGCTCTTCTCGAAAAAACAGGAGGGCAAAGTGGCAGCTGGCAACGTTTTTAATTTTACCTGGCAAAAAGACTTAACACAGCTTTCCACGCTGCAAAATATGTTTTTTTATTCAATTCATCAATGCCTTAAAAATAAATGGCTTGTGCGATCTCACCAAGCTCCGACACCATTAGAGCAATACCGCCAACCCGCACAACCCTCTAACGAATATTTATCGGCAGATCCATTGAGCAATCTATTGGTTGACCGTTTTAACCGCAAAATTGAATACTTACGAATTTCCGTGACCGATCGTTGTGATTTGCGTTGTCAATATTGTTTGCCTGATGATAGCCATGACTTTGAAATACGCTCAGATTGGTTAAATTTCGAGCAAATCATTGCCGTTGTCAATGAGCTTAAATCACTAGGCCTTAAAAGTGTCCGTATCACAGGTGGCGAGCCGCTCATGCGCGCCGATCTTCCTATCTTGATAAACAAAATCAAACAATTAGGGATCGAAGATATTGCTCTAACGACCAATGGCACACAATTGCACAAATGGGCAGGTGCATTAAAAGAAGCAGGGTTATCCCGTTTGAATATTAGTTTGGACTCCTTAAACCCGCTAACTTTTGCGCAAATTACAAAGCGTGATCAATTAGCCCAAGTGTTGCAAGGCATTATGACGGCTAAAACCTTTTTTGAGGTGATCAAAATCAATGCTGTATATTTACCCGAATACCACAACCATCAAGAAATCAAAGATTTAATCGATTTTTGTGCACAACACGCCTTTATATTACGGTGGATTGAAGTGATGCCATTGGGTGCAAATGCTTGGCAGCTCAAAAAAGCCTCTTTACAATCGCTTAAATCACAACTGATTGATGACTATCAACTGATCGCAGATGATACCCAGCACTATGGACCAGCGCGCAATTATCGTAGTCTTGACCATCGCATTAAACTTGGTTTTATTACGCCACTTTCAGAGCATTTCTGCCATACCTGCAACCGTTTGCGATTAAGTGTTGATGGTAAATTGTTCTATTGTTTGGGGCAAAATGACTACATTGATCTCAAACCTCATTTAAGCCCCACAAGCTGCGCATCTTTGAAAACTGTTTTGCAAAAAAGTATCGCTTTAAAACCAGAACGCCATGAGTTTCTTGAAAAACCTATTCAAATTGTTCGCACCATGGCTAAAACTGGCGGTTAAGCCTGATTTTTAAAATTTTATCATCTATTCAATATTTTACAAATGATCGATGAACTTCTAGAGCGCCTCAAACAATTTAGCCGCGAAGCTTTCCCTTCACAACGTCAATTGTTTGAAGAGTTGGTTAAAGAGGGGCAACACCCAACTATTTTATTTATTGGCTGCTCAGATTCTCGCCTTGTGCCTTACCTACTAACAGGTACAGGGCCTGGCGAATTATTTTTAGTGCGAAACGTTGGTGCTTTTGTGCCGCCCTATGATGGTAGTTTTGGTTATCATGGCACGGCGGCCGCGATTGAATTTGCCGTTATTAATCTATGTGTTAAACATATTATTGTTTGTGGTCATAGCCATTGCGGAGCCATCAAAGCGCTATACGAAGAAGTCCCCGCTGCGGCAAAAAATCTTGCGCAGTGGTTAGAATTGGGGCGAGAAGCGGTTTTACCTGTACAAATCGGAAATGAAGCTTTACGTCGCACCGAACAACGTTCGATTGTCTTGCAACTTGAGCGCCTCATGGATTACCCCATGGTTCGCGAAAAAGTTGAAAAACATCAAATATTTTTGCACGGCTGGCATTATTTAATTGAGTCAGGTGAAGTCTGGGTGTTTGATGTTAATTCAGGTCGATTCATCCATGCTCTAGAGGCCAATCACAGTGGTACAGGACCTTATTTGATGCATCAAGAACCCATGAACGATATTTAAAATTATCCAGTATGCAAACGGCATTACTCCCTCTATTGCTCATGTTAGCCGCTACACTCTATGCCAGTGTCGGTCACGGCGGTGCGTCAGGCTATTTAGCCGTCATGTCTTTATTGGGTGTACCACCTGAAATCATGCGCCCTGTGGCCTTGATTTTAAATATTGGCGTTTCTGCTATTGCTTTTATGAAGTTCTACCGTGTCAAAGCATTTTCTTGGACGATCTTTTTACCGTTGGCAATGTGTTCGATTCCTTTTGCTTATTTGGGTGGGACACTGACTTTACCTAGCTCGATCTACAAACCTATCATTGGTTTAACCTTGATATTTGCCAGCTTGCAATTATTCCACAAGGCAGTTTATTTACCAAGAAATCAAACTAATTCATCGATTAAGAATTATTCTTTTATTGTTTATGGTGCTTTGGGAAGTGTTCTCGGACTGTTATCTGGGCTAACAGGGGTCGGTGGTGGTATTTTTTTAAGCCCACTTCTGCTTTTTCTTCGAGCCGCTCCTATTAAAACGATTTCAGGGATATCCGCAGCTTTTATTTTTGTTAACTCTATCGCTGGCTTCTTGGGTTATTTATTGAAAAATAACAATGTTTTTGAAAAACTACCCAGCCAACTATGGCTATGGCTCCCTTGCGTTATCCTCGCAGGCTGGATAGGTGCTACGCTGGGTAGCCAAAAATTATCCAATAGGGGCATTAAAGGGCTTTTAGCAATGGTCTTGTTGGTGGCGGGGGTGAAGATGTTTTTGTAGGAAACGTGATCACAAATCCAGTAAGCAGACCCATTTACTGTACATTTTTATCCTCAAAATCAACGTCTGCACATTGTCAGTCATTGTATTGTCTAGGTCGACTATTCACTTTCACCTTCTTCAGGCGGATTGCCATCATAAACATCATATTGACGTTTTTGTAAATAAAACGACCTTAAAAACGTATAAGCATCCGTTGCATCTTGATTGTCCGTGAAAGTGAGCAATTTCGATCTGGTGTGTACAACACCAAGTGCAGTCGTAGGAATTTGATAGCCGACTCCGAGTCTTGAAGTCGGGTTGATATAGCTGTCAACTGCACGTCCGACACCATCACGTACTGTGGTTGGTCCCAAAAAAGGTAGCATTAAATAGGCGCCTGGTCCAACTCCCCAGTAGCCAAGAGCTTGACCAAAGTCTTCGCCACGTTTACGCATACCAATCGCAGAAGCAACATCCCAAACCCCCAACAATCCAAAGGTTGTGTTGACCGAAACCCTCAGGAAATCTTCGGTGGCACCTTCAATTTTGAGTTGCGCTACATTGCTGACAAATGAGGTTACATCCCCTACATTACCGAAAAAATTATCGACCATATCGACAATGGGTTCTGGCGTAACAGATTTATAGGCTCTAGCAACTGGTGTTAAAGCATTTTCATCAATAAATTGATTAAATTTAAAAATCGGACGGTTAATGCCCTCCAGAGGGTCACCATTAATACTGCCATCGGTTCGCACTGTTGTACAAGCCGCGCTTGACAATAGACTTGCCAAACATAAGATTTTAAAAAAGTATGACATAACGCATTTCTAATCGTCTTTGCCTTTGGCTTGAGTAGCCATAAAAGCGTTAATTAAATTTTCTAGCTGAACCGCAGCGACTGTATTTTCAATGCGGTCGCCATTTTTAAGGGTGTTGTCTTCATCACCATGTTCCAAGCTAATAAATTGATCCCCTAATAATCCCGTGGTCACAATTCGGGCTTGTGAATCGATTGGGAATTTAAACTGATTTTCAATTTCCATCTGAACTAATGCTTGATACCTTTTTTGATCAAGGGTGATTGCCGTAATTCGTCCAACGGCGACCCCTGAACTTTTGATAGGGGAATTCACCTTTAAACCGCCAATATTATCAAACAAAGCACTCACTTTGTACTTAGGCGCAAAACTCAAACTCGACAAGTTAGCGGACTGAAACGCAACAAAAATGAGTGCCGCAAAGCCCAATAACACAAACAAGCCCACCCAAAAATCTGTTTTTAATGCTTTATTCATAGTCAATCTATGGAAATTAATTGCCAAACATAATGGCGGTTAATAAGAAGTCCAAAATAAGGATCATGAGTGACGAATAAACAACGGTGTGCGTTGTTGCTGCCGCTACGCCTTCTGGAGTTGGCATTGCCTCATACCCTTGATAAATTGCAATAAAGGTAACAAAGATGCCAAACACGATACTTTTAACGATCCCACTCATAACATCTTTATCAAAGGAAACACCACTTTGAATTTGCGACCAAAAAGCACCAGCGTTCACGCCCAAGCCCTCAACGCCTACCATGTATGCCCCTATCACTCCAACGGCGACACAAATCATCGATAAAACAGGAACCGAAACAATTCCCCCTATAAATCGAGGTGCAAGTATGCGATTAACAGGATTGACCGCCATCATTTCTAAAGCAACCAGTTGTTCACTAGCCTTCATCAGCCCAATTTCAGCTGTAATGGAAGTTCCAGCGCGCCCAGCAAATAACAAAGCGGTCAAAACAGGACCCAATTCACGCGTTAACGATTTGACGGCTAATAAACCTAAGGCTTGTTCTGCGCCAAAAGTCACTAAAGCATTGTACCCTTGCAATCCCAACACAGCACCAATAAAAAAACCAGAAACCACAACGATCACTAAAGAACGATTCCCTAAAAATAAAATTTGTTTGCTCACTAAACGTGGGCGTTTAACACAAGATCGGCAAGCCATCACCAAACGCCCAAAAAAACGGGCTGCGTATCCTTGTACCAAAACAAGCGTGATTAAATAAGCGCCTAATTGGCTAATGGCAGCAATCAGTCGATTCATAGCTGAGCCTCTTGTTTTAGCTTGATGCCAAAATCGGTGGCAAGGTCAGTTTTAGAAGGGAAATGAAAAGGAACTTTACCATCGGCTTTACCATAGATAAACTGTTGTACATAGTCGTTGGTAGAAGCGCGAATTTCATCGGGTGTACCTTGTTCAATGATTTTACCATTGGCAAGCACATAGACATAATCACAAATCGCAAAACTCTCGTCTATATCGTGCGTGACTACAACAGATGTCAAACCCAATGTATGATTGAGCGTATAAATCAACCGTGCAATCACCGACATAGAGATAGGATCCAAGCCCGTAAAAGGCTCATCGTAAAGCATTAATTGGGGATCCAAAGCTATCGCACGTGCGAGCGCGACCCTGCGTGACATTCCACCTGATATTTCCGAAGGCATTAATGCATGCGCGCCTCTTAGTCCCACCGCATTGAGCTTCATCAGAACAAGATCACGAATCATCGGTTCAGACAAATCGGTGTGTTCTCGCAGTGGAAAAGCAACATTCTCAAAAACGGACATATCGGTAAATAAAGCACCAAACTGAAGCAATAGCCCCATCTGACGACGTAATTCTACAATTTGGGGATAAGCCAATTCACCAACATTTTTTCCAGCAAAGGCTACCGTACCTTTTTGAGCACGGTACAATCCGCCTAACAAACGTAAAATGGTTGTTTTACCCGACCCAGATCCTCCAATCAAGGCAGTAATTTTACCTTTTGGAATATGTAAAGTCACATCTGACAATATTAAGCGCTCAGTTCCAGGATAATGAAAAGCGACTCCATCTAACGTTGCCAGCTCCTCACGTGTTGCCACCTGAGACGAATTTGCTGGAAGAATACTCATACTTTATTGATTTTTAATCACAGGGGAATCGATTTTACCACTTTCTTTTTACTTTAGCAGACCTGTTCATGTATCCAAAACAAACAGTTAAGTGTGCACTCTCGTAATAGCCGCCCCTATACTGTGCGCCCCTTTGCACTACCATTGAGTTCCCCAGAGTCAAGCCAAGTCCTCAACGATGGTAATAGGAAAATAGCTCCGAAGGCATTGATCATAAACATAAATGCCAACAAAATTCCCATATCTGCTTGCAACTGTAACGCGGAAAACGCCCACGTACCAACGCCAATAGTCATGGTGGTGGCGGTAAAGATCGATGCCGTACCACGTTGTACCATTGCCTCATAAAATGCTTTACGAAAATTAAGACCGTCGTACATTTCGTGTTGCACCCGTTCATAAATATAGATGCCATAGTCAACACCAACCCCAACACCCAATGCGATCACGGGCAAGGTTGCGACTTTAAGACCGATACCAAGAACCGCCATCAGTGCATTACATAAAATGGCTGACATAGCTAGAGGTACCAAAATACATAAAACAGCTTTCCATGAACGGAACGTAATCAAACACAAAATAGCAATCGCACCAAAAATCGATAATAACATCGTAAATTCGGCTTTTTCCACTTCGTCATTGGTGGCAACCATCATGCCAACATTACCGCCAGCCATTTTAAGTGCTACGCCTTTAGGTGGCGGGTTTTGAGTAATGTAGTTTTGCACCTCTTTGGCAACATGGCTAATGGTATTGGCTTTGTGGTCTTTGGTAAACAACAACACTTGCAATACCTTACATCCTTCGTTGTTAAAACCAAACTCTGGCGTATATCCTGCCGCGCCTTGGCGCAACCCTTCTGTTTGATTAGGGATCGCTGCCCATTTGGGATTACCTTCATTTTGACTTAATGTGACAATTTTACTCACGGAGGGTGTGCCCATCGCCAAGGTCACTCCCGAAATACTTCTTGCAAAATTGATAAATTTCTCCGTCGCTGTCATTAAGGCAGGGTCTAAACATCCTTCGGTAACGGCATCATCGGTTGATACTGCATACACAGATAACACATCTAGACCTACATCATAATTTTTACTAATAGTATGGGTATCGGTATTGTAACGAGAAGTAGGACGCAATTCTGGAACACCCGGATGAACATCGCCCACTTGCATGCCACGTGACAAATAAGTCCCCCCCGCCATGACAAATACCGATAAAATTAAAGCGATGGCTGCATATTTTTTTTCGGCAAATACGGAAATATTCCACCATAACTTGTCAATTTCTTTTTCTTCTTTCGCTTTGTGCCGAGAAGATTTTTCGAGCTTGAGCTCAGACAAAATGATCGGCAACATCATTTTATTGGTAATAATCATCAGCAAGACCCCAAGGCAAGCTGTAATACCAAGCTCTCTAACCATTTCGATTTTAATCTGGAAAATCACCATAAATCCCAATGCGTTGGTCAATAAGGCTAAGGTTCCAGGAATAAAAAGTTTACGAAAAGCACCTTTGGCGGCTTCTTTGGAGGTTTTACCATGGTAGATTTCAAGTTTCCACGCATTGGTCATTTGCACAGCATGCGAAACACCGATAGAAAAAATCAAAAAGGGTACTAAAATGGATAAAGGATCAATACCTAAATGCGCAAGTGGTAAACATCCAAACAACCAAATAACAGGCAACATTGCCACAATCAGCGATGTTACGGTTAACTTCAGTGATCTGGTGTACCACAGTAACAAAATAAAAGTTACCACAAAGGCAATGGCAAAAAAGAGAAATACGCCCATAAACCCGTCAATGATGTCGCCCATAATTTTGGCAAATCCCACCATATTGACTTCAACGTTAGGATATTGTTTTTCAATATTTTTTTGAATAGCTGTTAACTGTTTTGATACGGCAGGATAATCAAGCTTCTCGCCTGTATCAGGGTTGGTCTCCATCAGTGCTGCTTGCACCATCGACCCCTTCGCATCGTTTTGTACGAGCTTGCCGCTCAAACCAGAGATGGAAACATTTTTTCTAACTTTCTCAAGCTCTTCTGGCTGCCCCGAAAAAACAGGTGGGATAACTGTATCGCCTTTAAAACCTTCTTCGGTCACATCTAGATAAATCGTATTGGGCGTAAACAATGACTTAACGGTAGGTCGATTCACCCCTGGAATAAAGAAAATATCATCGGTAACTTTTTTAAGGACCTCCATGTACTCTTTGTTGTACATGTCGCCTTCACCTTTCCAACGCACATTCACCAAAATATTATTGGTAGGAAAAACATCCAAATATTTTGCAAAATTTTGCATGTACGGATGTTCCATCGGCAACGTTTTCAAAATGCTTGGATTGACCTTGATATGTGTTGCACTCCATATAAAGAAAATAGTCAACAAAACAAATATTGCAAACAAGGGTGCGCGAAATCGGATGAGTAAGTCCGAACAGGTGTCAACAAATCGTGTCATGCGAGTAGATTGGTCGTTATGCGACATACAAATTCCTATACAATCAATTAGTTGCTTAATGAGTTAAGTGTGTTTTAACAAATAAATTATTGGATCGCCCGAGCTCTCACACCTTGCTCACCAGAGGTCAGTAAAGTATTTTGATCAACGGCTATTGCAGAGGTAATATTGTGTTGGCCGCCAGCTGCAATCGTTTTTAATTGTGTTAAATTTGCATCGGCCACAACAATGCTACCGCCTCGTCCCACAAAGACCACTTCACCATTGGGCATCACGGTATGATTAAATACAGACGAAGGTACAGGATTTTCAACCAACTGCCAACTTGTACCATTATCATCACTTTTAAAAATTTTTCCGCTCATGCCGTACACAACCCATCGACTGCCACCTAAGTAACCACCACCAAAAAATGACCCCTTGTAAAACTCAGGAACCCGTTGCCATGTTTGACCTTGATCGCTAGAGGTCATCACCAAACCTGCCTCGCCGACCATCACCAACTTATCGGATTGATTACTCATAATTTTATTGATATGCAATCCTTCAGGGGTTTGGCTAGCATGCCATGTTTTACCATCGTGAGAGCGCAACAATTTTCCATAACTACCGTAAGCCAGCCAACCACCTCCTTGGGCTGCATTCAAAGGAACTACGCCTAACAATGGCTCCCAAAGATCAGGATTGGCATAAGCTTCTCGCCAAGTTTTACCACCATCTTGCGTCAGCAAAACCTGACTGTTGTAACCGACAGCCGCGCCATTTTGAGCATCGGCAAAAGCAACATCGGTTAGCGCAAGGTGTTTATTAGGGCTTGATGTCGTTCTTGTCCATTTTTTCCCTTGGTCTTCACTATAAAAAACATTACCATCATCCCCCACTGCAACAAGTCTATCGCCAGCTTTTACGAGGTTCATCGCCGTAAAATTGTCGACATACAGTTGCGACGGCGGTTGTGGTTCAGGGTGACGTGGCAAAAAGGCGATATAGCCCATCACTACCACATAAAGTGAAAAAAGTAGACCTGGCCACAAGTACATGTTAGTCCCTCGCTCAAAATATAATTAATCTTTTATCGCACAGAAAA
>CAJPEV010000305.1:119414-140438 GCA_905338385.1 Darwinula stevensoni | reverse complement strand
GGGGGGGGGGGGGGGGGGGGGGGGGGGGGGGGGGGGGGGGGGGGGGGGGGTGAAGGCACTCGCTTAGCAGGCGAGCATCCACTCTCTTCTCGAGTTTCCTCGCTTTTTCGTGGAATATTTAAAAAGCAAATCTTTATTTGCCTTAACTCGGTCCTAGAACTCCGGAGTGTGCCAGATTTGAGACCGTGGACGAGTTCGGCCGACGCAGAACCGTTTTTTCGAACCGATCGTTAAAAAAAAATAGAGGGCAGGCGAAAGGCGGGAACTCCTTTGCGTTCCGCTCCGCGAACCGACGAGGACTTTATTGCCCTTTCTCTTTCGCCGCCTTTCGAGTATGGTTCAAGGCTCAAGGCTTTCCAGTTTACAAGAATTTTTTGATCGATCGTCGCTACCGAAAACCACCCTCGACGAAATTCTTATCGTTCTTCTTACGGCAATCTAATCGGAATCATGAATTTAAAGCCGACGAAAATTCATTTCTCTTTGAAAAATGCGAGAAGCTTAATGAAGAAGCTTAATAAATAAACACGGTAATACAAACACGGTAATACCTGACGCAACAAATGAGCATTTTATCTCCAGCCAGTGAGTGTGGAAAGAGACAGGAACCAAAAGAATGGGAATTTCCCATCACGAGTCGAATCCGCGTTCCCCGTGGTTAAGGGACGAGATTTCAGAAATAACGATAGAAATCGAGCCGCGAACGCCGCGAACGCCGCGAACGCGGAGCTCGTCGGATCGGGACATCGTCTGCTGCTTGAGTTTCGTTTTCGCCCGCACGAGATTTGGATCGATCAGATGATGTGAATTGTAGATTCTCATCCGTTCTGGAGCCTTGCTTTCTCGTGTGAAAAAAAACTATAAATTAATCGAAATGAAAAAAATATATAAATTAATCGCCGTCGTACGAGGGAATGCTCGTTCGACACCGTCCTCCGTGCCGTCTCGGTGGCAGCCGATAGAGCGAATGAGCCTGCAGGCCTGCCACGAAGCAGAATCGGTCGCTCGACTGAGTGTAGTTATCGAGAACGATCGGAAGTCAGAACGATTGGAGGTCGTTGGAATGACCTTCACGCATCCATCGGGAAGGGCGAAACCGTTCGCGGATTTCCCGCTCTCTTAAGGCGGAGCGAGACCAGAAAATGGGGGACGAGAGAGGGAGAGAGGGAGGCTTTCCGCGTGCCGTCTCACCCATCGGCTGACGTCGTACTGCGTGAGGAGGTCGGGGAGCTCGAGGTCGGCCGACACCTGGAGCTTGGCGCCTTCCAGGAATGTCACTTCCGGGGAATGGGACATCCGGATCTTTTCCAGTCCCGTCAGCTGGCCGTTCTTCAGGGTCACGTGGCCGTAGCTGCTGTCGTTCAGGAGCAGCGGTTGCAGGCCGTCCGATCTATTCCGCGAAAACGGAAGGGAAACGATCAGGATCGATCGAACGATCGACGAAGCGACGAGGAAATAAAATATCGGGGAAACGAGTGACAAACAGGTAAAATAGTGATGGGCTTCGGGACGAACGAACCCGACCGAATTAGTGATAAATAGATCGATGGAACGAAGATACGGAAAGAAACACGGATGAACTGACTGGATTTTCTTCTGGAGGTCGTTCACGAAGTCATTTTGAAGGTATTCCATGATGAAACGGACGGTTTCGTTCACTTTCTTCTTCTCGGCATCGCTGAGTTCTAGGACTTCAACATCGTTCCCGATGTGGTTCCCGTTGTTGTTGCTCCCGTTCCCATTGTTGCTTCCGGTCACGTTTTTGCTCCCGCTCACGTTGCTGCTCCCGCCCACGTTGTTGCTTCCGCTCACGTTTTTGCTCCCGCTAGCGTTGTTGTTCCCGCTCACGTTGCTGCTTCCGCTCACGTTGCTGCTTCCGCTCACGTTGCTGCTTCCGCTCACGTTGCTGCTTCCGCTCACATTTTTGCTCACGTTCCCACCGCTGCTCCCATTCCCTTTCTCTTTCCCGCTGTCTTTTCCGTTCCCGTTGTCTTTCCCGATCCCAATCGCATTCTTGTCCTTATTCGCGTTCCCCGCTGCCATTCCATCCGACACGACCAGCTGGGCCGACATCCCCACCGAGTTCAGCCCAAAACTCACGTCCAGCGCCCCGTTTTCTATCGAAACAAAGTTTCCACGATCGAAATGCTGACTTTTCCTGGGATTTCAATCATCGAACGCGGAATCGCGGGAATGCAAAAAAAAAAACCGAACTCGTGATATTCACGCAGAGAGATTTTCCATCATCGCTTCTCCCACGAAATCCCCAAAAATATTTATCCCTCTGCAAAATCTGGCAAAATCACGATCGAAAGCCAGAATCCAGGCTCGAGAAAATTTGAGAAACTTAACTCTTGCCCCGTCGTCGAGTCAGTGGCGGTTTCCGATTCTCCATCGCCGATTTCGGACGGAATCCACGTTCGAGCATCGCATCGCACGACTCGTTATGCAACGGAGGAAGCGCGAATCCTCTTCGGGGATCCTGCCACAAATGTGGACCTTCTCTTCCGTGCATTTTAAAGGGGTCAAAAACCGATCCTCAGATGCCACAAACGTTCCCAATTTGTTGAGAATTCTCATCGCAATCGGTACGACCGTTCCCCCAGCTTACAAAGTCCTCTACACCATTATTTCTTTTCCCGTGTCAAAAAATTCCTCCCCGAAGAGATTCGACCCCAAAAAAACGGAGACTCGACTCGACCGTACCGTGCTGGACGACGCTGAATCCCTTGTCCACCGCGTCGATGCTCCTGTCCATCACCTCCGCATCCCCAGCATCCCCAGGAAAGGCTTTTCCCTCCGCATCCTCCACGACGAAGACGAGGACGGAAAGGCATCCCAACACGGCCGTACGTCGATCGAACTTCATGGTTCAACGATTTTCCACCGCCTTTCGATCGGTGAGTTTCAAATCGATCGGGGCGTTCTCGAGCGGTAATCGTCCTTCCTTCGTTGGCTGATTATGCTTAATGCTTGAGAGGTGTCGATATTTCCGCCTGGAAGTCGTCATCGAAAGAGGAAAATAAATAAAAATTTCTCTGGAAGTATCGAATCGAATACAAAACGGAAAGAGAATCGTAGAGAGGCTTTTCGGGCAGACTAAAAATGACGTATGCCTGATGCAGAGGTCACACGGAGCACGCAAAATTAGTGCCGATGCTTGCCTTAAAAGCGGCACGCGTCGATTCGAAAAGCGCAGGAATTTCGCGTCCGAACGGGAAACAGAAAGGGAAGAGATCGAGAGACTCACCGTCGCTTGTCGTCCGGTCGAGAGTAGGACTGGGGGACGCCGTGCGTGCAACGGGGAATAAACAACCCCGGCGAATCGATGAATCGATGCACACTGACGATACGGGGAACTACGTGCTTTCCCGGAATCCCTAATTATTAAATAAAGGGAGGAACGGAAACCGCATTCAAGGGCGGAACCGACTCCAGCGCTTTCATCTCTGTCCAAGATCATTCTCGTCTTGCGGAAAATATGGGAAACAAAACATCCTTTTTTTTTCTTCCTCCTTGCGATGGCATACTTAATGACTGGGTCTTTCGTGTTGTGCCGTGAGATCGAACGATGTTCATCGATCTCGATCCATTTTCCGCGACCTTGTAGACCTTTTCGAGGAAGCCGATCGAGCGGTCCGCCCTTGCCCTTCGAGGGCCCTTGCCCTTCGCGCCTTGCGTCCTTCCACGTGCATCCAAGTGTTACATTTCGCGGAAACGTCGTGACGCGTCACGTTTCGACTCTGCTAAATCGTGATTCATCGGCGGATCGATCCGACGAACGCCGTTGGGCATCCTTCCGGGAAACGTATGGAAATACTATGGTCCTCGGCACTGAAAATCTGCGATCGAACGGGCCCTCAGATGAATCCCGCGAGTTCAATTTAAAATAGGTGAAATGTGGACGTCAATGCAAATGAATCTGTAAACTTGAGAGAACTAACACAATCGAAGCACCAAAACTGAAGAAAAAGCGCCTTCCCATTTTTTCCTTGCCCCCCCCCCCCCTCTCAACCCCCTCACCCCTGCACGAAAAGCGAGAGGGGGGGGAGGGATTTGCTTCTTATCAGTTTTGTTGTTCCGGCCTGCCCAGAGGGGAAGGCCGAAGGTAGAACTTGCCCGAACCTCACATATCAAGTCTCCAAAGAGACCCAATGCCAAGGTCCTAAAAGAGCCCATCCAGCCCTTGCATCCAGCCCTTGCATCCAGCCCTTGCATCCATACGGTGGCCTCCGAGGGGTCTCCAAGGGGCCTTAGGTTAAGTTAAGGTTTTGCCCCGAGACTCTGGAAACCTCTGGGCGGGCCCGCCGGCCTGTGGAAAATCCCAATCGGAAAGGAACCGATACGCGAAAGAAGCCGAGTAGTCCGTTACGCTTCCGCGTTTCGCTTCGTTACGCAAAGAGTACGTTTCTTGGTAATACCCTATTTCATAATAAGTACAATACCGTAGATTGCATCCGCCCATTCATTCGTTCGTTCGTTGTTCATCCGGATGCATCCTGGGTGTGGCAACACGGAACAATGCCGCAGACAATCGCGGGGCACGAGGATCGGGAAAGCGTAGTGTCAAGTTCATGCGATCGCCAGTTGGAATGCCGGATGGGCATTTCGGCACCATCGTGTACTGTTCGGTATCACTCTTGTAACATTGGGGGGAGCAAAAAACTGGGTTCGCCTGAATTCTCGGTCTCGCGGGGCGACACGAGGTCCTCGCTCACGTGAACGAGTGAGTGGAAGACACCTCCAACCGGCCCTCTCGCTCTCGAGAGATCAGGAATGCAGTACTCGATGGAATTTTATTCACACTTAGAGATCCCGATGATGGAACGGATAGGGATCGTAGGAGTGGGCCCGACGAGCCTCGTGAACGGTCTTGACGAAGACGACAGCGGTGAGAACGCAGAGGACGCACACGATCCCCATCGCCCAAGCGAGCTGGAAGACGGATGGCGGAAGCGGGCGGAGACGGTTCGCTCCCGCTCCCGGAAGCGCTCGGATCTCCACTTCCGTCCCTCCCCGTCCTCCTCGTTCCTCCTCCATCCCCTGGAGCGCTTCTCCTCCGAACACCTGCTCCGCGGAGGTCATTCGGCTGCATGAGGCCGTCGGGAGAAGACGCGAGTTTTTAATCGAGTGCCTCGAAAAATCCTTCGTTAGCCGCTTTCGTCGTACCGAATTCCGAGCGACGAGGAAGCAAGAAGTGATCGAAGGTAGAAAAAAGAGTCCCCCCGGTAAAGTCTAAATTTCAATTATTCCGGTTTTTGTGCTAACAATTGCCGATCGTCGTGGTGAAGCGAGAGTGTGAATAGGTATTTTCATGAGGGTATTAGGTATAGGTATTTTCATGAGGGTATTAGGTATTTTCAATACCCTCAGACGGGCGGAAACATCAGTAGACGATGCAAGAAGGCCTACTCTCACGCAAACATCGTAGCGTATAGCAGAATTTATTAGTTACAGTTTTATTACTGTTGAAACTTAATATCTCGGGTGGATATTTAGATGCGATGAGGACATGGTACGTCGCCGAATATGCGGTCTGGTTGGAAAGTTCCAGGAATGGTTCTATGGCTACTTTATTCCTTAATATACACCTGCCAATTCTCGTGCGGATCTTGTATTTAATCTTGGGAGTGCATGATAAGAAAATATTGGTTATTGGTTTTCATTCAGATTTTGTTTTGGAATGAAATATGTGAAAAAATGAATCTTCGCTCCCCCTGACGAAAATGAATGAGACATTTGTTAAGACATTGTTAAGGAATTCAGATCACCGTGTAGTTTTGCACGAAATTAGGGAAATAGGCCAATGTTGCAGTTTTCGGCTGCTTATGGAGCAGATGCTACAGACTACTCCACCATATTCCATTGGTACAAACGCTTAAGAATAAAAGGCAAAATATGGAGTCATCGGGAATGACCCTAGCTCAGTTCGTCCATGAATCAATCGTCAGGGTCAGTCGAATTGCAGGAAAACCACCGAGAAATCAGAGTGATAATTTATAAATTCTCTCAGAGCTTCGATGCCTTTTATGGCGCCTTTCAGGAAATTTTCGCCAACCTCGGCAATTCATATTAACCCTTTCACTACCGAATGAGTAACGTAAGTAGCACGCAACCTGAACCCCGCGAACTGCCATTAGACTTACCACATGCCACGAATTTGCGGGCTCTAAGGGAAAGGCATCGAAACATCAACACAAAGTTTAGCTTTCCTTGCCTCCTTTGGCAGCAATCGTAGGCGGGCCCCCCCCCCCCCTCCCCTTCCCCCCCTCCGTCAGTCCACTTTTTTTCGTAGCTAATTCTCCCGATTGCAATATCGTAGACGCGTCTTTGTCTGATAGAATCTGTCGGCTCTCGCTTTTTAAATTGGAGTTGCAGACCGTCGGGCCTCCAGGAAACCGTGTTCGAGAGTTTCCCAACATCCTCGTCGAGCACCTCTGCCTCAGAGGTTCCCCGGGTGCGTCCCACATCTTCCCACTTCCGAGCGAGATTTCACGGCGATTAGAATTTTTCATTCGGGAAAAGCAATTACGATCTCGTTTCCACCAGAGGCAATTAAAAATCAGTAAAAATCGAAAATAAAACCTTCAGTTAATATGTTGCTTCGATTCGCACCCAAGACACGACACGACATCCCCACGAGAATCGGCATCCGCTCGTAAAGGAATGAAGAAGTTATCGAATTTGTCGTAAACTTTTCGACCGGACCCCGTACAGCATGACCAAATGCCACAGTGATGGATTTATGAAAATAATGAGAAGCGATGATTCGATCCGGCGTCCAGGTTCAATTCTGCTACGATATTTAAACCGTAGATGCAGCAGCAGAGGAAGCGAGGAGTGGGGGGGGGGAGGAACTACACGAGTGACATCTAGCCATGACGGTCGGAGTCTTCGTTCGGCTCTTTCTCCAATGGAGGACGCCAACGGTCCTTGTTTTTCATGTGCAATCAACTCCCGCCCACCAACTCGGAAGAACTCGGGAGATTTCCAATAGTAATTTTGAATAAAACGTGCGCTTTTGAGGAGCAGTTGACAGCAAAGACGCATGCGTCCTTCACCCGTCGACCCAACGAGATTCCTGACAGACATTTCTGCAAGCGTTTTAGATCGATTTTTGTATAAAATCGAACGAAAAATAGACTGAGGTTTCCGTGATCGTGACTTTGGATACCATTGCGGAATGGAACTCCGGAAAGAAGGTAAAATAAAGCATTATTAAACTCACTCGAGAAGGTAAGTGACTCAGTTATAGCTCCTTTTTTATACTAAAATTATGCATGTAGGCCTATCTTTTGAAAAAACCGGTTGAATGCTTTCTTTCCGCGTCGCAGAGAGGCAAAGAGCAAAGCGAAAACTCGCGTCGTCGGCAGTACGAGAAATTCCACGAATGATCTTCGTCGTGGTGCGCACACGCGAGACCGGAAAAATCGGGTTTAGGACCGATGCGACCGAGCAGAAGCTGATGCATGCGGACAATCAGGTATCGTCACGCCACAATAGCGTCACGCATCTCGACGGCGATTCACCACGAACAGACACCCCGAAGAATCTCCATAGAAAGACCGCATTCGCGAGGAGATTCGCTTCGTTCCTCCGTGCAACGGTCTCGAACGAGCCGTCGCGCCTTCGGACCGTTCCAAGCACCGATGGAACCCGGATCGAGTCGTTGCCACGACGATCTGGGATGCGTGTTGCGGTTTCGGGGCGTGTGACGCGTTGGCGACGGCATCGGCTTCTGCTCGGCGAAATTTGCCTCGATGTCGAGTGACCGCTTGAGATTCGGCAGCATGGGGGAAAGAATGAGCATTCCCCATCGACATTTAGCTCCGAGCATTCCCCGGAGGAATGAGGAGTCCCTCCTCGTCGACTCGTTCCATCGTTTAAGTATTCCGTCGCTGTCTCCGACTACGAAGGGAAAACCGATGAGGAAGGAGAAACTTTCCCGTCGTGGTCCCGAGGCCCTTCTCGACCCTTTTTTGCCCTTTTTCTGCCCTTTCTGCCCTTTCTCCCATGCCTCCGGGAAACCTTTCCCTCGACCGTCACACGAGCAACCGGGAAGAAATTCGAGACGAGTTATCTTCATTTACGAGACGCGAGCCAATGAGGAAATTCGAATCGGTCTCCGGACGCCTCGTGGCAGTTTCGCGGATATTCCCGCGTCGAAAGAGGAATGGATCGGGTTTCATGGCACAAGGGCAAACAAGCTTAGGAGAAATCCAAATTTAAGTCGTACGGCGGGAAGCACTTGGCGTGATCCTCAGTGGTGTGAAAATCTATGTAGTGGATCACTGCGTCAGATCTAGTACCGACACGAGCAAAATACATAGGAATATCCCTCGACACAGGTGCAAAATCCAATTTCTCCCTTATTTCTTCCATCAGGTAAGAGCTTTAGATAATCTGCAGCGGATTTCGAGGCTTGAGAGGAGGGGGGGGGGAAGCTAAAGGGCTCAAGTCCTCTGTCTCCCTTGAAATGGGAGACGAGGGACTGAATCCAAAAGGGCAGTTCTGTCCCAGTTCTGTTCCAGTTCAGACTTTGGTCTGACTGAAGTTCCACCGCGCTCTTACCAACTACCTTCGCAACGAAATTTCAACAGGGACAGCAACTGAATCGCAACTGGACTGCCGTTTTTGAAACGAGTCGGACTGATTTCAAAACCGCAGTTGCAATTTCAGTTTGCATTTGCGATAAAGTCGACAAGAATCCGATGGAACTTCAATCAGACCAAATTCTGAACTGAAACTAGAGCCGAACTGTAACTGAATAACCGTTTTGAAATGAACTCGTGTATACGCTCAGCATCCACCTTTCCTCCACCCCTCGCCTAGCAAATTCGGCGGATCATCTCAAAGTTAGCACGAAACCGAATCGGAACTCGAGTCCAAGTTCTCCCTTCCGGAAATCCTGTATGGAGATGATTCGAGATATCCTGTTGCATATGCAAGACCCAAGACCTTCTCGACGCCGAGAACAAAACCGACGGTATTTTTCTCCGCAAAAAAGAGCCTGGTGTTTCGTTCGCATCCGATTCCCCCTTCCACGCCTCGCACCACCCGCACGCACGCACGCACGCACTCGTCCCTTGTCACTGAAACGCATTCGAATGGGTTTCGACGGGGTGAGCCCCCGATGGAGCATCCCGTCGGGTCGCCGTTTCGGTCATCCATCCACATCCATTCTTCATCGTGACACACTCATGCATATAAAAATGCCTGGATGCTATCACCTCTGGTTCGCGTCTTCGTGCGTGCGGAGTTCTATTTCGGTTCGTAGGCGTGGGGGCAGACGAAAGGAACTGTTTCGGGAGCGTTCCGAGATCCGTTATGGCTGGACCATATACGGATTACCGGGGACGTTTTTGGGTTTTCACCGGCCCACAATAGCGCCGCTTTCTAAAGTACGAGGCGGCCGGAAGTCTCTTCACCCCTACGAAATGATGTCTAGCGGGTCCGCACGGGCATCGTCGTTGTCTCCACGGAGAAGAATGCGTCTCCGAGTCCCGTGCAGACACCCCAGAGCAGAATGGGGGTGTGATGGTCGTAAATTCCGCGGAAAATGCGGCCCGTAAATCCTCGGTCGTTCGGTAGCGCCGTTTCGAGACGAATTCCTCGATATAGCCCCTTAGCGAATCGTCACACGGACTTCGTGGATACCACTTCGACGGTGCACTCGATGTCTCCGACCCCAAGACGAAGGAGACTAGGGTTAAAGGTTACAGGGTTAAAGGGACTTCCCGTCCACCTTGTTTCATTGGTTAATTTTAGATCTCAGCGATTCCGGATGCCCTTGCACGATAACCCCTTCACCAGACTCGTAAATTAGGACAGGGAGAGTTTCATAAATAAGACCTAATCACAAATTCACTTGTATTCATCGGATATAGCATCGATCGGTGTCCGAGTTCTCTCATATATCCCCAAGAAGCCCCAAGACTCTCGGGACTTCTGAAAAGGCACACGCCGACAATTTCGAAACGCCACCGTATCGCCCGCGATATCGTGATTCATAGATCTGACATTTGTCAGTTATTTAGAATTACTCCGAGCATACAGGAAGCTCCTGTCAGTTCATTTTTTGTTTGCCGAAAAATATCTTACTTAGGTGCGACCAGCTCGAAGGTAGCAGCTTACAACTAGACGTGTTTAACTCGATTCGCGAAGATGGTGGATTAAATTAACCTGATCTCACTTGCGTCCCCTATGGGAATTGGTTCGGCGGAGATAATCTTATTCCCACGGATACCCATTATGCAGCCGGATCGGTCTAAAATTAAACGGATCCGGTGCATGTCACCCGGCACTTTCGTCACCTAATCGCGTTTAAAGTCGAGGAAATTCCCAGAACGTCACCGAGGAATTTAAAAAGCACTACGCCTGTACGAATACGCCCCCACTTCCTCTTAATTAAAACTGCATTAGTTAAACGCATTCGAACTGCTCGTGAATTCGGGAGATAACACATCTAGGGAAATTTCGCGCTGTTCGCATGATGCATTCGCCCTAGCAGACGAAGGGGGATGTCGGCAGGGATGTCGGTGCCGAAAGGGTGTTGAGCCTTGCCAGCCCGACGAAGAGACCGTGAGACTCGGGTACATCACGGCTCCAGGCATTGTGTAACCTAAGCCTAATCCGATTCGGGTCCTTCCCCGCCCCCCCGCCCCCCCCCCCCCCCCGGCCCCCCACTTGCTAAAAGAAAGGATAGATCTCGCTGGTTAAGTCAGGAATGCGTACGTGCACACCTTCCCATCCGGCTACACGTCATGCACGCTTTGAATATTTGTAGCAGATGAAGAGCGTGCAATGGCTCATCATCATCATCCACTCATCCTCTCATTCACTCATCCCTCTTGATTTAATGGATTTAATCTGGCTGGATTTAATCAGTTCAGAGAGCTTGCGGGCAGTTGAATAATGCTGTTTTACAAACAATGCCTGTTAACCCTTATCTTGACAACGGGAGTCCACTGAACTCTTCATTGTATAATTCACTGCATCACTCTCTGCCAATTTTTTAAATAGCAATTTAACGTGTCTTTTATATTTATTATCCATATATCCGAAAATCGATTTTTTAATTATTATTTTGATTTGCCTTTAAGGGAAAAATGCATACAATTTTTGCCCTTGTCCGTTTGTGTCACAAAAAGACCTTGTTCGGATAAGGGTTAAATCTGGGAAGTGCTCCCCCCCCCCCCCCCCCCCCCCCCCCTCCCTAAGTCGAGTTAAACAAGTTTTGCTTACTCATGAAAAAAAAACAACCTCAGTTGTTCAAGATAGACAGATAACCCCCCCCACACACACACACACACATTCATATCTCCAGCGCCAGCGATTCGCCCATCGGTTGCTTCGTTCGTGAGAAATTTCTGGCTTGTCCTTCCTTGAGATATTCCTTCTAGTGCCCTTAGTCTTTCTCCGACCTTACCCTGGTCCGTTACTCAGAGACACGAGGTCGGGGCAGGGTCTAAACAGGATTCCGATCCCTGTGTGCAGCCCGAGTCGTATCCCAAAGAAACGACGAAATCGATTCCACGTAGACCGAGATGGAGACGAAAGAGAAGCGGAGAAACGCATAAACCCATACCGATCGATCGCCACACCTCGTTTTCTTTCATTTTGGGCATTCGGTGCTCCTCCCTCGTTCGCCATAGGCAATACGTTTCTTTGAGGAATCAGGGATGGGAATTCCGTGGGAAATCCATTGCTAACCTTATATGGCCTCGTTTTCGTTCGAGATGGCGTCAGATCTCGTCCAAAAAGGGCGATCCTGGTTCCTATCAGTTGCCAGTTCCCATGCTAAATATCGACGAGTAATTGATGACATCGTAGAAAGCCGGCCCTAATAGCCACGCGGACTCGAGGCCGAAATGCTTGCGCACCTCTGTCGTGTTCTCTTTGTTTGCCGTGACTAGATGAACTTTTGTTGTCTACTGGATATGCGCGAACAGTCGTAAAAGAAATCGAGCCCAATTGCAAAACATTGTAAAAGATCTCATCTCCTGCCTCTTACAAGGGCAGGCAGGGGAAGAGACGAGGCCTACCAAATAGTGAAAAACTTGCCATACGTTCGAGTAATCGTACCTGGTCCTTCGGGCAACGACACGACTTCTCAAAATTAGTTACAGCCGAGGCTGTACATGATTTACTAAGCTTGCGACCCACAAGTGAGTAATGCCTTTAAATGGGTAATATTGCGATAAACACCGAACGTAGTTGGATATTGCAGCTGGAAACTTTCTCGTGCACTTCTCTTGCCTGTGCAAGACGGTTTAAAACACAGAACACTCTTTTTCGTACCTCTTCCATCCCTGCAGTGCTGCCATCTCTTCAAAGAAGAATATCCTGCGTCTCACTTTTCCTAAATGTCGACCTAGAAATCTGCATTCGCACGTGGAAAGTTGGGGCACCCGACTTTGTTTCCAAGGTGATGAAATCCGGATCTCATTTCTTATCAAATCAATTCCATTCCTTAAGCGTACAGTGTAACAAACATAAATTGGCGCCCAGGACCACACGAGAGCACATCAGGGAACGATTAAGAATATACCACGCAGGTACAAAAGCGTCCATATGCGTCCTTTGATGTGCTCTCAGGTGTTTCTGCTGGAACAATTTTTTTGTAGTGTATGAACATGACCTTCGGTGTACCGCGTATAAGCGCGCACGAGTGTAACGCATCGAATCTAAAAAGGACTCTTTGAAATTCACATTTCGGACGGCTTATTCAATTTGCAGTTCGTCAGCGGAAGATGTGAGCCGAATCCCGACAGCGACCGCATCACGCTTCGTTTCCCCCGCGCACCGAAACAACACAGAGCGAACGGAAAAACGAACACACGGTCAGTCGTCGAAGGCGAGGCAGGACCCGAACGAGGCTCTTCACCGTGTCCCCGGAGAGGGCGACGCTCGAGACCTTCAAGTACGCCAGGCGAAGCAGGGGATTCCCGGTCAACACCTCCCTCAGCGTCTCGTCTCGGATCCGATACTTAAGGAGATCGCGGATTCGATCGTCGTTCGCTCCCTCGCCATCCCGCTCGGGGCAGCCCAGCTCCAGCCGCCGTAAATTGGGACACGACCGCACCAGCTCCACCACCTCCGACTGAGTTTAGAGGAAGGATAAGATAAGGAAGTGTACATCTGCACTCAAAACTCGAGAAAAATTCTGTTTCCAAATTGTGATTCGTGTTTTGAAGGAGCTCGGCCATCGCTCCATCTGACAGCTTCCGTCATGGAGCTGGATAAATCATAGATCTATGAGACTTGAATGTCCAAATAGCTCTGAATCTCAAAATGCACTTCTAGGGCACGAATACGTTTTTCTTCTTATGCTTTTGCATTGGAATATTTTCGCCACTTGAAGCATTCAATGTTGGAATATCGAATAAGAGGAAGGGGTAGACCCCATAAGGCATGAGTATGAGGTAACTGCGTATATATTATACAGTTACCTAGCTGCTGCCAAGCCTTAGATTAGTGTGTACCCCTACCTCATATATAATGAAAGCACGTGTCGTACCTTATTATTTAAAAAAAGCTTACCTAGCCTCAATAGGCCTCGTTCTATGTAGGGGTGTCGTATGCCTTGTAGCCTAGGTAGGCATTATCTGAGATACCACTCGCATTTAAAAAAAATTATTATATGATATTATTACTACTATATCATTATTTTTTTTATATAAGCACAGCAATCAATTTCACGCTAAAGTAATCCAGCCAACTCAGATGATGTCTTTTTTGTTTTGTTGATGACTTCTAGATTCAGATGGCATCAGTGGCGTGGCGAGGGGGAGGCTGAACCCCCCCCCCCCCAACTCCAGTTCGTCCGCCCCCCCCCCCACCGTTTCGCTTAGCCCCCTCATTGGCGAAATCCTGGCTACGCCTCTGGATGGCATTCTCTCATACGTCCTTCAAGCTCAAGTCTAAGTTCAACCTTTGACGTTAAAATCATTCAATTGATTGCCTTTCCTTTTTTTTTGCATCCAAACAATAGGCCTTTCAAGAAACATAATGGGATACAGCTGGGATGACCAGAAAATAAGTTTATACGAAACGTGTCTGAAAAAGAAAATTTGAGTTTTCTCATGTCCCCTAAAGTAATTTTTATGCATATGCACCTTCTTTTACGAATCGAGGACTACTCTGACGATTTGGCTTGCGCTATCATAGAATATACAGTATTCCATGATCAGCACAGACGTCATCTTAATATCAACTCGCAGCTAACACAGAGCTACATGCAGTACATCGAATATCTACGCTATTAGTCTAAATAGGGATTAATTGAAGGGGGGATATCCCTTTACTCCAGCGGTATTCAAACTGCTGCCCGCGGGCCGCATGCGACCCAATTCATGTTTTAATGTGGCCCACTAGGATATACTATCAATTTATTTATTTTTTTAATTCATTCCTCTAACCGGAATTCATTTGAAGCCGATAAAGGATGTTTGATTACAGGTTTGGAGTCTTTCGCTCATAACTAGGAAACTTCAGTCAGTAAAGATATTCAGAAACATATAATTATAAGTTTATAATTAAATTTGAGTGTGCTCCTGCTGAACTAACCTAAAATTTGGAGAGTTCATATGCCACAAGGAAAATATCTAATCGTGCAAGTAAATGATGAAAGATGAGATTTAAAAAAAAGGAGCGCTTGTCGAAAATATTCTCGTAACCAGGAACGAAGCATCGCCTAAAATCGATGCGTTTACATGAGCCCTAACTCCAAGTAGATGCACTTCTGGCAATTACAAATGGTCGAAGTGTGTATAGATCCGGACAGGTATAGGCAGTTTACGATTGCCACTCATTTTAAAAATGAGATTTCCTGATTTAAAGTACATTTACCTGAAATTCGAGCGGCCAGTTTAAGAGCGAGCATTGCAGAATTGCTAGATTTTTTTTTTATTGCGTCCCAATCGAGGTAGACCAAAGTTTCCGTGCGGCCCTTGTCTCAAAAAGTTTGGGGACCATAGCTTTACCCCAACTCTGGGGAAAGTGCATTCCCCAGGCCTGTTTGGTTCATTCATTTTTAATCAAAGGCATCTTGAGATTATATCTACTTTGGAAGAGGATACATGGTCACCCCACGCGACCGTAGAACAGTATGTTCCAACATCAAATGTGATCGGAATGAGAAACCTGCGAAGACGGAAGTTTCTATTTTGGGTAAGCAAATCCTACTATACTAACAACGTATTAAATTTTAAGACGGAGAATACGCAATCCAGCAACACAAATGCAAATAGATGAAAGTTGAACCAAAATAATGAAGGGGGGGGGAGAGAAGTCATTGGCAATAGCATTTCCAAATTTCGACTGGATAATAATAAATTTTCAAAGAATACTGTCAAGCATTTTTCCCCATGGAATTTATGTTCATGATTCCCACTAGAAAGAGGGCTTGAATTCTCATCTCGGAAGTTTGCAAAAGGAAAATCATCGAGTCACTTCCTGGAACACTCATCATTATCAATAGTTTGTTGATATTTCCCATCCGAGACACATGTTGTGCTGAATGCAAAATCGGGGACAAAAAGTAATGCAGAATAGCGACATTTCCGAGACGGAAATATATAGGGTGTTCCTAAATTATCTTACCTATTTTGAACGCAAATTTAAAAAAAATAACTAATAGGCATAGAAAAATGCTGCTTGCACCATCTCGTGGCTTGACTCAAAGAGTTTTGATTGACATGTCGGTAGACTTCCACATCTGCTCCGTTAGTGGTTCTCAGCACGTCCAACCGATATTTCAATTTCAGTCCACGTTCCTTGTCCACGTCCACAGTCACACTGCGATGGCGTCCGTTATCCTGGTCTTGTTCCGCGATGTTCGCTATCGGCGCGCGATACACGATGCATCTGACATACCCCAAAAGAAAGAAGTCTCGTGGGGTGACTACGGCGAACGTGGAGGTCACGGAACTGGCTCGTCCAGACCGTTCCATCGTCCCGGAAACGTTTGGTTCGGGAATGGCGTGACCAGCTAACTCCGGTGGGGTGGCGAACCATCTTGTTGAAAAGTGATTTAAGGTTTTATTTCTTCCAGTTGTGGGACCACAAATTGTTCCTATTGTCAAAATCATCGCGGAACTACCGACCAGGATAACCGACGCTATCGCCAGTGTGACCGTGGACATATTGCAGCGAACGTGGACTGAAATTGAAATATCGGTTGGACGTGCTGAGAGCCACTAACGGAACGGATGTGGAAATCTACCGACATGTTAATAAAAAAAAACTCTTTGAGTCAAGCCACGAGATGGTGCAAACTGCATTTTTGTATGCCTATTAGTTATTTTTTTATTTGCGTTCAAAATAGGAAAAATAATTTAGGAACACCCTGTGTAGTTCTGCATCGCACTTGAAGATATAATGGTGAAACGAAACCTTAACACACAAAAAAATGAATTTCGGGGTAAAGACGCAGCGGGCAGGGGAGGGTGCGAGAGGGGGGGGGGGGGGAGGGGCGGAGGGGGGTAGAGTGGGATGGAGGGGAGATGGATTCGTCCATCGCACCTTCATTGCCCTGTTGACGACTCCTGCACGAGTGCGAATCCATTCCGCATTGTATCCAAGAAAATGAAAGTAGCTTTCCACCGATAGAGAATTTGCCGTGATCGCCCCGCGGAATTACGAGCGATGAAAGGGAAAAGAAAGGGTTACATCGACTGGAGAAGTTCTACAGGTCCCTGCATTTTTGGAATGGATATTTGAGTGCAAGCAGAGTAGACATTTTCGAGCTCCCTCTAATATAGGCACCCGCAAGTGCTCCAGTCTGCTGCAGTACGTGTCATGCTAAAGAGATAGAGACCTCGGAGAAGATGCCGTTGATGGTGAGGCCAGTCAAGGGAAGGCTCTCGAAACCGGACCCGGTCTCCATCGGTGCGGCAAGTGTGTCGGACGATGCGCACCTCACCATCCTGTCCGTGCAAGTGCACGTACGATCACCGCATTATCGATCACATTCCAACAGCATTGGACTAGGCGTTCTAATTTGAGTCGAACATTCGGGTGGGGAAAAAATTGACACAAAGCAAAAATCACAGTAAAATCACAGCTTGATTGAAAGTAGATTCTTTGATGTCGAAAGTGTACGGTGAACAACTAGACTTAAAGTTGAAATCAACGTGTAAATTAAATGCAAATACAAAATTCAAGAGGACAAAAAAAATGCTGAAATTGCCGAGCAGCGTGAATACGTATACATGTGTCGTTGGGTTTTGTGCAACCGAGAACTTGGAATCTCGCCATCGGAAGGCAGAACTTCGAGAAACCCTTGGGCTTATTGAAATCGTCTGAATGTCTCGTGAATGTCAATACACCCTGGGGGGGTTCTAAATCTCCCTGTCTCAAAAATCGTCCATCCCTCGGCTCGGCTTGCCCCGCCTCGGGCGATTCTCCCTCCTACCGCGGGCGGACGGCTTTCCGAAGGGTGAAGAGTGCTGCACCTGCTACTGCCTGACTCCATTCGAGGAAAATGTGGAAGGCCGTGACAGCGTCCACGAAAGGAGAAATGAAGGGAGTCATCCGCGGTGTGTCGGCGCGGCTCGAGCTTCCTCGAGGGAATTCCCGCAGGCGTCATTGGAGAGTTTGCGGATCCAGTTCGCGAGGAAGAGCGAGAACGGGAACGGATGTTAAACCCCGCCCACTTTCGTTCCCGTTCCGCAAACCTTCTATCGACGACCGTCGTGCCGCATTGCGCCGGCTTTCGCGATCATTCGAAAGGCAGAGACAAATTATGCTCCATCCGCAAGTGCGAAGTGTCAAGGGGAGAACCCATCCCCCCTCCCAAAGCGAGATTCTATTTTTCATTCTTAATTCGCCTTAATTTGACAGTGCTTCCCGAATCTCGATTCCGACTCTGATTTATTTCGGCAATGCTTCGACCGAACTAAAATTCCATTCCCCCCCCCGGGTGTATTCGTGATTCCTCTTCCCCCTAATGGTAAAAACTATGATGGAAGCATTTCGAGACGATTCCAACGAACCCCCGGGTTTATCTAAATTATTTTTCCCACTAGGAGATTCAAAAGCCTCCCAGCTTCCACAAACCCCACGACATTTACAAAATTGAAATATTCATTTTAAAAAAAGTATACCTATTCAAAAAATTAATTTGGGCTTTACTTCGAACGAGGGAAGGAAGGATTTGAAGTCTAATTCGTTTCTTCCCAGGAGCAGATAATTCCTTTCCCTGCCAAGAGGAACTATCTTATCCCACGATATCTTTTGGATACGATAGAGGAACTATCTTATCCAAAAGGGACAGTGTTCAACATGAATTCACACACTGCATGATATGAAGCGAATACGAAGAATCGCAATGAAACCCGAACATCATTTTCCACATTTCTTTTATAGTGGGAAATGGACAGATACCACAGTACTTCGTGTCCGTGCACTGGCAGCTTGTTATGATTGTTAACCCTTTCAATGCTATTCACGTGTATACAAGTCCGCCACTCCAGATATGTACCATTCTTGGTCCATAGTGCAGTGTTAGTAAATCAAGTCAATCAGGCGTTCATCTGACATCAATTCACTTAACCTTCAGTTCCTAGAAGAATGTGCATAATTCAAGTATCATCTTTCTTAACACAGAAAAAAGCCTGAAATATACTCGCATGGGACGTGCCGCCTCGAAAAATAAAAAATCCCACCATTGAAAGGGTTAAAGGCATGCATAGGACGTTCTGAATCGGAGTTCGGTGAGCGAACCGGTACGGAAACAAAAGGGAAATAGTTTGATTCTATTCCTTTTGTTTGAGGTTGCCGCTGCTGTTGCATTCCGGCATGGCTGGAAACACCAGCTGTGCTGGGCGTTCCCTTCCTTCCCTCGACCGAAAAATTATTTATTGGGTGGTATTTGGTGCGATGCAAAATGTAAACACGATATCGGTAGTCTTCCATACGTTCCCGTGCGAACAAAACTTTTTTTTAAATCAGTGGGGAAAAAACAAGGAATGTCGTACTCGAGAGAACGAAGATTGGGACAGGCCAGAAAAATGCGAAGAAAGTTCACTCGCTGACATCCGCTGAGACGCAGATTCTCCAGAAGAGTCAGGCTTTTCCTCAGAGAACGGAAGAGCGTCTCCGCGTCCGCGACGAGAGAGAGGCTCAGGGTCTTCAGGGTCCACGGACGCCCCACGAGGATCCCGAGCAGGGTTCTCGCGTCCAGACCCTGGAGACTCAGTTCCTTCAAGTTTCTGCACCTCTGCAGCGGCTCGAAGAGATCCTCGGGGCCGGCGCCGAGCGGTCGGCCGACGTCGAATCGTAGTCTCAACGCGTGCAGATCCGGAAATCGGTCGACCAGGAATTCCAACGCCGGTTTCGTCGGCGATCGCAGCGGGGAATCGATCGCTCGAAGTTTCCCTGCCCGAAAGAAAAGCGTTCAAAATACCGGAAGCGAATCGCCGAACGAAGAGTAAAAGTCGCGGCTAGCAATGGCCCTTTTCGAGTGGAGACGAGAGAATTCCGGCGGGCAAGGAGTTGTTACCCTTGCGGGAAATCCATCTAAGGCGGCCTCCGTCGGCCTTCGCCTCATTCGCTTCCGCCGGAATCTCCTTTTTAAACCACTTCTTCCTTCTTAACGACTAGTTCGCCTTCGTTCGTCGGTGTTAGATCGATGGATTTTCGTCGGGAAATAGGTTAGCGTGTCGCGAACCCGGTATGGAAACTCGTTTGGTTTGGAGCAGGGCGAGGGCGACGCCGACGTCTTCGTAGCGGATGTAGGCCAGCTTGGGCAACGTCTCCAGGAGAAACGCCACGTCTTCGATCGCGTCTCGATTCGCGGAACCCAGATCCAGGTGGACGAGGGACTTGGAGCCGCTCAGAGCCCTGAGGACCCCCGGTTCGAAGGAGCAGCCCGAAGCGACGAATTTCTTCAGCTCGAGACTCCGTCGCCCCACCGTCTCGACGAGCGATCGAGGATTCGAGATCCCGGAAACGTTCAAGGTCGCCAGGTTCGGGAAATCTCGAATGCATTCCAGCAGGTGAAGATACGACCTCGGTCGCTCCGTCTCGGGCGGGCGCTCGAAGGCGTCCGGTATCACCAACCGTCGAAGATCGCGAAACAACGCCAGACTGAGGAGCACGTATTTTGCCGCGTCGCGATTCGATCCGACGTGCCAGACGCAGAAGTCGATCTCTTTCGCACCGGAATGGATCCAATAGACCATGGTCTTCAGATAGACCGTGGTCTTCGGGTGGACCCCGCTCGACCGGTTCCGAGTCACCCGAGTCACGACCGCCCTCATGTAATCGTCGCTCAAGCAAACCGGGATCCCGTTCACGTACTCCCGAAGACTCAGTCCCACCCCACTCAAATTCCGCGGGTGAGGAAGAGACTCGCGATATTCCCAAGGGGGAATCCCTTCGCTCGCCTTCAAAACGATCCCCGCCAGGACCCGCAAAGTGGTTTTCTCCAGGCTCTCTACTCGTCTCATGGCGTTTCCCGGGCAATCGATTATTGATCCCAGATTAATTCTGTTAGAATGATTAATGACGCCGAAGACCTATCACTCGGATCGGGATATTTGACACGCGCCGGGTCAATTTGTCACCGGATCTGTCAACGAGGACAAAAATCAAGAGTCCGCTCGATATCCCCTCGTTTATGCGTTCCTCCGGGGTCGGATGCATATTATACAGAGGACTTTCCCTCTAATCCCCCAGAAATGGCAGACTGCGTGACGTTGCCCAGGTCCCTCCGATTAGACCCTCTTTTTTTTTCCCTTTCTATTGCCTTTTTCTGAGCTCGGAATGGGAATGACTTTTCATAGTCTGGTCACGATGGCTCTGCCCCATTCATGGAAAGGACCCGTGACTTCGCCTTCTCCGGTCTTGTTTTCATCTCCTTTGACAACGGATGCGAATGGACGACAGACGACACGTACACGTGTCGCCGAGACAAATCCCAATCCCCGTCTCGGTCGTGAAGACAGGGATCAGGATGTGTCGGGGGAGGGGGGGGGGGGGGAGGGGGGGGGGGGGAGGGGGGGGGAGGGGGGGGGGGGG